>RXID01016201.1:299528-315453 GCA_005019695.1 Trichopus zeylanicus subsp. travancoricus | reverse complement strand
CTGCTCTTCCAAATTGCTGCCCACATGAGCTCCCTCCTTTAACATTTTTTGGGCTTTTTCCTACACCTCCTATACTCCTCTTTACAGCTAGTCCCAGCTTTCATTTTATTTTTTTTTATTTTTTTCAGCCTCATCTTCTTTCCAAGCCTTCTCTTTTCTTCTCCCAACAGGACATCTCATTTCTTCTTTGGATCCATGGCAGGAAGACCATAGGTTGGGGGGTGGTTGGGGCGGTGGTGGGGGTGTACGAGAGAAGAGTAGCCAGTGTGATGGTAGGGTGTGGGCTGCTGCTGGCGGCTACGAGCTACAGGTAGTCGGTGGCAGGATGTTGCCAGCAGCTGTGAGCACCTTGCTGCAGCAGCTACCGGTAGCTACGAGCTGTCGGTTGTTGGCGGCATGATGCTGCCAGCAACTGTAAGTACCTTACTGCAGTAGCTGCAGGTGGCTGTGGGCAACTGACTACAGTAGCTGCGGGCAACTACATACAATTGGGAATGGTTTGTTGGAGCACAAGTGGAGGTTGTTTAGAGCAGCTAGGAGTGGGGCTGCAGGACTGCAATAGTGCAGCTCGTGCAGGCCACGCATGAGCAATGGAACATGGTCGGCGTAGCAGTGTGGCAAAGCTTAGCTGAAGGGTCGGTGACAAAGGGTGATGGAGTTGTTGCCCCCATGACAACTGCAATGGTGAGGAACCACTCTATGGCAATACTGGACAATGACAAGGATGCTAAAGGATGCAGCCGATGATCATGTGGATGACGCAAAGATAAGGCAATTGTGTATGAACCTAGTTGAGCTCGTGGCCTCTTGGCGATCAAGACAGGCCCGGAGCTTGCATTTGGCAGCTGGTGTAGTGTAGCGTAAAATATCGATGTCCACCATAATTCAAGACGTAAAAGACGAAAAGATAGTACACAAGATATTTATGTGGCGTAAACGATCTAGAGGATATTGTATTGATGAGAAAAGGAAAAGAAGATTGTAATGATGGAGATGAAACTCCAATATCACCAACTCTCATAAAATACTAAGTAATTTAACCGTTACAAGACGTTTTGAGAGTATTGATCTATGCCTCTCTCTTTCACTCTATATTGAAACCCTTATATCAATAGAGTATTTATAGATGTGGCCTAACTATATTTGAGTCAAAGTAGATGACTAACTGAAAGAAGACTTCTACTAATTTAAGTCTTCTAGCAGAAGACAAATCCAGATAAGGATTAGTCTTACTAAATTACTTCCTAATATAATTAAGACTCTCCGGAAAATCCGTATTCGAGACATAATTAAGCCAACAATCTCCACCTTCACTCAAATCATTTTATTCTCTGAATTTGAATCTTCAATCGATGTTTTTGCCATTATCTCATGAGACAGGATCAAGTCCAAACTGAACTTGAACTTGTCAATCGGAATCACCTTCGTCAACATATCTGCAGGATTTCTTGAAGTATGAATCTTTTATAAAAAAATCTCGTCATCTTTAATAATGTCTCGAATAAAATGAAATCGAACATCTATATGTTTTGATCTGGCGTGGTACATTTAGTTCTTCGCAAGGTGTATAGCGCTCTGACTGTTGCAAAAAATAGGAAGAACATTTTGAGAAAAACTAACTTCACTTGCCAATCTTTTTAACCATAAAGCTTCTTTAACGGCTTCTGTAGCTGCCATATACTCAGACTCTATTGTAGATAATGCTACAGTTAACTGTAAGGTACACCTCCAACTAATAGGTCCTCCACAAAGAATGAAAAGATAACCAGTGAGAGATCGTCGTCGATCAAGGTCTCCAGCATAGTCTGAATCGACGTAACCAATAATTTTGGCCTTTTGAACTTCTGGTAATTTCACCAAATCCTAAGTATGGTTCTTTTGAAAAGAACTCATCTCTTCATTCATAGTAGTTTGCCACTTAAAAAAATTCATATCCTGCACTGCTTCTTTATAGGAAGAAGGATCACCATTGTCAGTAACTAAAGCAAAAGCTACTATATCTTCAAAACCATACCTTTCAGATGGTTTTATGTTTCTTTGAGATCTTCAAAGTGGAGTTTTCTCATAAATTTGATTCTTAGAATTTTCTTGAAAGTTAGATATATCCTAAGTATCTTCTTTTGGAGAAACTACATGCTCCACCTTCATTTGCATTATATCACTGAGACTTTTCTGAAAAGATTTTAACATAACACTTTCATCAAATATTATGTCTCTCTCAATAATTACATTTGAGATAGTAGAATCTTACAAACGATAGCCCTTAACATCTTTGGCATAACTCAGGAAAATACACTTTTTGGAACATGCATTTAACTTATCCTTGACAACATGCACATAAGCAAGGCAACCAAAAATCTTTAAAGAAGAAAAATTTGTAGGTTGACCAGTCCATACCTCTTCAAGAGCCTTGAAATTAATGGTTGTTTGAGGAGAGCGATTCACAATGAAACATACTATATTGACTGATTCTGTCCAAAAATCTTTATCAAAATTAGTTGTACTGAGCATACTTCGTATTTTCTCCAACAAGGTTCTGTTTATTCTTTCAGCCATACCATTTTGTTGAGGTTTTTCTAGGATGGTAAAGTGATGTTTGATGTCTTCATCTTCACAGAATTTGAGAACCTCTATTGATTTGTACTCTCCGCCATTATTACTTCTGAGATATTTGATTTTTCTGTCAGTCCTTTTTTCGATTGAAGTTTTCTACCGTTTGAAAATAGAAAACACTTTGTCTTTATGATGCAAAAAATAAATTCACACTTTTTTGAAAAAATCATCAATAAAACTGACAAAATAATGAGCACCAGATTTTGATGGTATAGAAGAACACCACACATCAGAATGAATATAATCAATTAAGTCTTTAGTACAATGAGTACTGGTGTTAAACTTTACCTTGGACTGTTTACCATAGAGACAATGCTCGTAGAAATCCAATTTGCATGAGTTGAAACCTTTCAGTAATTTTCTTTTGTTGAGCTCACTTAAACCTTACTCACTTATATGACCGAAACGCATATGCCATAAGTGGGTCATATCAGAAGAAGAAGCCTAAGAAATTATTGTTCCACCTTTAACGATTTTTTCTACTAACTCATACAAATTTCCATGGTTTAGCCCCTTCATCGCTATTAATGAACCTTTAGCAACTTTAAGAACCCCACCTTCAGCAGAATACTTATAACCAGCAGAATCCAAAGCACCCAAAAAGATCAAATTCTTTTTCAAATCTGGAACATGTCTAACATCAGTAAGAGTTCTAATAATATTATCAAATATTTTAATTTTGATTGTTCCAATTTCAATAGTTTTGCATGGATTGTTATTATCCATCAAAACTAAACCACCATTATAGGACTTGTAGTCTTCAAACCAATCCTTATTAGGACACATGTGGTAAGAACAACCAGAATCAAGAATTCAAGTATCATGATAACGATCAAAATTAGAATAATAGAGAGAATATTACCAAAATTATCATCAGAACTTTCTTCAACAACTGACACTTATTCTTTGACTTGCTCTTTAGATTGAGATTTTCTTTCTTTCTTTGCTTTGAACTTCCAACACTCTTTAATTATATGTCTCATCTTCTTACAATACCTGCAGTTTATTTCTTTGGATTTGGATCTAGAACAACTTATCTTTGATCTTTCTTTGGTACGACCTTTGACAATTAATGCTTCTGAGTGTGACACATCCCCTCCAATCTTTTTCAAATATTCATTAGATAAAAGGGCAACAGAAATATAGTCAAATTTTAAATCCTTTCCATACATGAAAATAGTCTTTAGATTCTCAAGAGAGAGAGGTAAAGACGATAACAAAATAATTGTCTTGACTTCATCTTCAATTTTAACATCAATGCTTAACAATTGAGAGACTAGTTTATTAAAAGCATTAAAATGATTAAGTATATTCGTACCTTCTCTCATTTGAAAATTGAAGAGCTTCTGCTTTAAGTAAACTCGATTTAAGATAGACTTACTCATATATTATTTTTTCAGTTTTTTTCATAACTCTAAAGGTGATGTTTCATCAAGAAACAGATAGAGTATCCCATCGGTGAGACTGAGAATGATTGTGCTATGTGCACTAGCCTTCTGATTTTTCCAAACACTTTTGATGACATCTCCAGGCTTAACATCCTCTAATGTGTTTCTCAACAATTGTTAAGTAAGAATTGCAGGAACTCTTGTTTGCCAAATAGAAAATTCTTGCTTTCCATTGAATTTCTCTATATCAAATTTCATAGTAAACATATTGAACTACGCTCTGATATCACTTGTCACACAAAATATCGATATCCACCATAATTCTCGATGTAGAAAAAGAACAAAAAAGAGGAAAAGCTAGCACACAAGAGATTTATGTGACGAAGACAATCCAGAGGATATTGTATTGATGAGAAGAGGAAGAGAAGATTACAACGATGGAGACGAAACTCCAATATTACCAACTCTCACAAAAGACTAAGTAGCCTAACCATCACAAGACGTCTTGAAAGTATTAATTTATGCCTCTCTCTTTCACTCTATATTGAAATCCTTACATTAATAGAGTATTTATAGATGTGGCCTAACTGTGTTTGAGTCAAAGTAAAAGACTGACTCAAATAAGACTTCTACTAATTTAAGTCTTCTAATAGAAGATAAATCCTGATAAGGATTACGCTCATTAAATTACTTCATAATATAATTAAGACTCTCCAAAAAATCCGAATTCGAGACACAATTAAGCCAATAGTGCAGGGGGCAATCGGAGTCCTCAATGATGTGTGGCAAGTAGAGAAAGTTATGGTCCTTTCTACAGGAAACCAAAGAGAAAGTGGGCCGAGAAGCAAAAGAAGCGCAAGAAAAAAATGAGATAAGTTAGCAGCCTTACACGTTTTGATCTTCTCTTTGTTTTATTTGGTCTCTAATATATGATCTCCCCCTCTCTCTATTTTTTAAGGATTTTTAGAATTTTTATAATGCACGAATGAATTGGATTATCTCCATTTAAAATTTTATATTATGAACATGGATAATAATATTTTGTTCAAATTTTGAATATAAATAAATAGATGTAGATGATATTTATTTCTATTTTACTTTGGATGAGGATTTATTTAAAAAAGAATTTATTTAGATAAAGATTTATTTAGATGAGAATTTGTTTGGATGAGGATTTATTTAGATAAAAATTTATTTGGAAAAGGATTTATTTAGATAAGAATTTATTTAGATGAAAATTTATTTAGATGATGATTTATTTGGATAAGAATTTGCTTGGATAAGAATTTGTTTAGATAAGAATTTTATTTGAACGAGAATTAGCTATCAATAATGATTTATTGTTTAAATTGGCTATGGATGAATATGGATGTAACTGGATGAGTATTTATTTATTGTAAATAACAATGATTTAAAAATCATATATATATTGGATATTGAATTTATATGATGGCTATTTGTAAATTTTTTTCAAGAAAGTTAGACTTAATTATAATTCTATAAATTTCAAGGGTCTTTTTATAAAAAAATCCTTGTCTATAAAATTTGAAAACTTTAAAGCCCTTTTTGAATAGAATTTACACTTATTCACAAATAAATTTTTTGAGAAACTTATTCACAAAAAATCATAATTTTAGGGGTTTATTTGTAAAAAAATTATGAGATTTATTTGTAAACCTAAATTTTGCAATAACTTATTTATAATTTTATAATTTTATTGGATTTTTTCATAAAATTTTAATTCTAAGGATTTATTCATAAAAAAAATTCTGACAGAGACCTTATTGTAAGAATTAATTTGATGCCATGACCTATTTATAAAATATTTATATTTTTTTATTTTAACTCATATTTTAGATAAATTTTTTGGGCCCAATTTTCGTCCTTATATCTAGCCTATTCAGCTCACTTTAAGTTAAACTCAAATTATTTCAAAATTAAAATCTGAATTGAGCTCAATTTTCAGTCAATTTTAATCGTATTTTGGATTCAATTAAGACCCATCCTTGAGTCATAATTTAGTGACATGTATATTTCAGTATTGATCATATTTCAATCAAATTTAATTGTGATAAAAATCATTTCAAACACATAGCAATTAAGTCAGTCAAACATGATAATTCACAACATAAACTCAAATTTGATTCTTATTGTTTCATCTAATTTCATACTATGTCATTTAATTTCATCCAATCTCATTCAAAACATACCAAAAATTATTAACATCCATTCTAATAAAATTTTTACATGTCAACTAAATGGCTTTGTCAGTTACTCCTACAAAAATAACTTTTGTTGGCCCATCGAGTCCCTTGGTTGGATCCATGAATAATTTTTTAGTTCAATAAATCCAAAACTAGCTCAATGTCAAACTCAGGTTATTTTCCACCAAACTGCAGGAGTTTGGAACAGCCCCACCAAGTTGATGAGGCTTAGTGTAATCTTCCTTAATTGGTAGATGCTCAGAGTAGCCTCCAACACAGTGTGAGAGGCTTGGTGAATCTTCCACAAAGCTATGGAGATTTAGATAAAGTTTATTCGAAAAGGCTGAATTTAGATTCTAATCAATGGGGATGCAATATTTAAAGCAAAAATCAAGGCTAAGATCAAGAAAATCAAAAATCAAAGTCATGTATAGAAAGGCAAGATCAACAAGATATGAGATTAATGTCACTATTATCAAAAAAATCATTTGTTTTCTTTCTTCTCCTATAGCAAATTCTTGAGTGTCGAAGAGCTCCCAACAGTTTTTCTCACTCTTCCTTGTCTTACATATTATGGTGAGAATTGGCCTAATAGATTTGAATCTCAAGAAGTCAACTTAATCAAATTATTAGTGAATCCAACTCCATCAATGTTGGTGCTCTTATTGAGATTTGTTCTGTCATCTCGCCACTAACTAGTGGAACCATTGACGCCATGTCAACCGCACCCTCAAAGCAATCAAGGGCCATTACATCAAGAAACTAGGTTGGGGGCACTACAACAATTTGGAGCATTGGTGGTGCTACTAAAACTCCAAAAAGCATTGCCAATGCATTGGTGGCACTATTTTATGATGCTTTTGATGTGCCGCCGAAACTAATGTGAAAAACTTTAGTAGTGTTTTTAAAACGTCACTAAAAGTTTTTTTTTTTTGGCACTCATTATAGCATTTGGAAACTGTCAGCATTACTTAATTATTAGTGGTTCTTTCCTAGAAGCACCATCAATAACAATATTTTGGTGGTGCTTCTAAAAATGCCATCAATAATACAATTCAGTCAACTGAAAAAGGCAATTTGATCGATCGAACATGACAATTTGATCAATTAAATATGGCAATTCACTCAAACAAACTTAGCAAGCAAAAATTTAGAATTTATTCTTATTTTTTATCATTAAATTTCATCTAATCTCATTCAAAAGCTACCAAAAATTAACCACAATAAAAATTCTTAACATCCATTATCTATTCTTCTTTCCTTCAAGAAGTACTCCAGTAACATATGAAAAGTGGACGCCATTCTATTAACAGAAGCCGTTAACACGAGTAAATAATGTTTCATTTGAGATATTCAGATAATATATACTAAATAAAGATAATTACCACTAAAGATCTTCATTCTTGGAAAACATAAACTACTAAAAATAATCACTATAATACTAGCACACTAATTAAAAGTTAGCATTATAATAAATTTAATAGCCATTTTGTAAAAAAAAAATGGCAATAGAAAATAAATAATAGGTATAAAAAGATTAAAATGAATCAGAGAATAGCTCCATCGAGACTATTGGATATATTAAATATCCATGGTAAAAAATATAACCATAAATCACTAAAAGCACCAAGGTCATGAATTTGAAATATAAAAATGGTTAATATTGTTTACGCAATAATAACCATGTACTCCCTCTCAGTTGCTCTCAACTAATTGTGATATTCTCTTAATCATTTTGATTCACGGAGATTAACATTCAAATTATTATGTACTGATTATATAACTAATGACAAATTTATCTAAATATTATTTCAATTCACACAGTTAAATTCAATCACATTTAAACACAACCATACTATCCTTTAGAACATTTATGTGGACAAAACATTATTATTACTTGTTACTCATCCGGATAAACTAATGATAATTTTCATTTAATCACCTTTTACCAAATGGCCCAATTGTTTGAGTAAATTCATACAAATGTAGCTTCCACTGTGAACATGCTAAGCATGTAATGCTCATTTATCTAGTGAAAAAATGGTTATTTCTTTATATTGGCATAAAATTAAATTCTCAACTCTCTTAATGAAATTAAATACTAACTTGGATTTATCTTTATTTAGTTGTTGCTAAAGGGTAACATAAAATATACACAAATCTAATAATAAATTTGAGATAAATTTCAGAAAAATCACCAAAATTTTTCAAAAAAATGTTCAAAAAGTACCTCCAAGAATGCCCAAAAGAGATCAAATTAGGATAACCAAAATTCGGCATTGAAGATAAGAACATCACCTAGAAGAATGGAGATGAAGAGGAGGCTATGGTTGTAGATGGGAATGATGCCAAGTTGGAGAGGAAGAGGAGCCAACCATAGATGAAGATGAGGCTAGACAAGGCGACGCTGGTGGAGGAGAGTGTGAGCATAGGTGTCCACAGAGGAATGTGTGAGCGGAGGCACTAATAGATGATATCTCTGAGGAATTGATTGCAAAACAAAGGCAACCATGGTCGAAGATCACTTGAGGAGGAGGAGAAAGCAGATCAAAGGTTCACTAATTTGGGGCTAGGATTTGAATAAAAAGTGCCCAGAATTTTTGTATTCAAATGATCGAACTCAAAGTTTGGTTGTCTAAAATTAACAGGCAAAGTTATTTGGGCTAGAGTTTGAATAAAAGACGCCCAAAATTTTCATCTTTGGACAGCCAACTTTAAGTTTGATCATTCAAACTTAGATAATTGGCATCACTTGTTCCAAACCATCACTAATCAGCGATGCTTTGTGTTATGTGCCACCAGTTGGCAGCATTTTCAGATAAGCATCACCATACTGGTGTTTACAGAAGCACCAATCATTATGCATCACCAAGAAAACTTATTTTTCATAGTGGGGGGAAACAGGAGCTTATGTCAATAGAGTCCCATAATGCTTTTTTTAGAGATCCTGGTGAACCACGCAACCAACAAGCCACCTCGGCATTGCAGGCACCAAATCCTCCTCATCATCTCCAATGCAATTTTCCTTTTGTTGCAATAGTAAAAACACTTGTCATGAACACAACAAATATTATCAACTGGCAAGACTTCTAGAAGCTGGCAACCACAGCCAACACATCAACCAATTGCTCGAGACTCAGGCTTAAGTATTGCAAAATCTATAGAATCTTCATATTCAATAGTTACAACATCAGGCTCAACTCCAAAATGGCCATGATGACAATGCTGAAGGGGGGCACAAGTGCCTCTAGAGTGGGAGCAACACCACTAGTGGGAGAAGTTTGAGGTCGAGCAATCCATTGGAATTGAAAATCGAGAGAGCAAGGAAAGAATAACTTGGGAGAAAGGAGAGGATTGGAGGGCAAGGAGGTGAAAATGGGAGCAAAAGGCCTCCCATGTCTTATATAGAAGCTACCAATTTTCGAATGCACATGTTGCAATCTGAGACATAGAGGTGGGAAACTTGATTCATCGAGTTTGGTGTCCAAAATCATAAAGAACACATGTTCATGTCTTCGTGAATCATTAAACAATGAGTGGTCGGCTTGGTAGACTAGGAAATGTCACCTCGAAAATACACAAAACCTAATGATTTTACATGATTATATGAGACAATGACACAATCCTCGAATGATTGAGAAGAATCGTAAGGTACACAAGTTCGGAGGCCTTAGTCAACTCCATATACTGAGTAATAGAAATACGACACATGGAATTGGGACCATATTAATGTAGGTATATCAAGTCCCTTTATTGGTTCTGTAAAAAAATATTTGGTTCAACAAGTCCAAAATCAACCCAATGTTGAACTCGAATTATCTCCCATCGAATTGTGGGAGTTTTGGACAACCCCATTGAGTTAATGAAGCTCGGTGTAAACTTCACTAAGTGGTGTAGGCTCAAAGCAGTCTCCAGTGAGGCATCAAATGCTCAGTGAACCTTCCACAAAGCTATGAAGATTTAGGTTTAGCTTATTTGGAAAGACTAAATCAAGGACTCAATCAATGAGAACAAAAGTTCTAAGATGAAAATCAAGATTAAAATCAAAGAATCTATAGACCAAAATCAAATATAAAAGGCAGGATTACCGAGATATAAAACTAATAACTATTTTTTAAAAATCTCTTTTTTTATAATAAATTTTTGATTTAAGTGTTGAGGATCACTATAGGGTTTCAAATAGTCTTTCTAATATTTCTTGTCTTTCATATTATGGTGAATTTTAACTTGACAAATAGTATGGCATAATGTACGAAAAGGATTAGCTTGTGTATATATATATATACATATATATATATATATCACATAGAATAAATACCAAATACAAAATACGATTATATTAAAAAGAATAGTGGTCGCAAAATATGTTTAAATAGATCTATGTGATATTGTATAATGTGTGATCAATTTTGTGTTCTCGCTTTTCGATGTTGTTTGATAATAAGATTCTCGGATATGCCAAGTGTTAAGAGGTAGGATGGCCAAGTAGATAGATGGAATTACAAAAATAAATACGGTTATATATATGCAAAGAGTAGGGTTATCTATGGAAATAAACAGTTTTAGCAGGGGTAGACATGATATCTCACATTCTACCAAGAGATACGATTATGCATTTCTAAGGAGTGAGGGGACATATATATGAAACTTATATATTAGTCATATAACTTCTCATGTTTCACGTGCATCAGAAAATAATTAAACACCATTTGATTTGAATTAAAATCAAAATTAATATTTTTTAAATTTTTTTATATTAACATTACTTATTTTATATTATTATTAAATTAAATTATTATAAAAAATTAATACTTTTTCGAATTTTAAATTATTATAAAATTAATTTTAAAAAAATAATTTATTAATTTTTCACTTTTTAATCCTAATCCTAATCTCAAATCAATGCCTTAAAGATTTTGCTCACCAGAATATCAAGCTTTTCAAACCGCATCTTGATAAACTCGAACAAGGAAGAAGCATGGGCAGGATTAGCCACATCCAGCTGATGGAACACCACAAGTTCGTCTTCAATGCCAGACTCTCTGAGCTTCTGGACGGCCTGAGCGCCCCGTTTCTCGTCTCTCGCCGTCAACACGACCACGACGCCGTTCATCGCGAGCTTCCTCGCAATCTCCAACCCGATTCCTTTGTTGGCCCCGGTCACCACTGCAACTCTAATCACAAGCCAAGAAAGGAAGATGAACTTGTTTGTGGAAATATTTGGAGAGAGAGAGAGATCGATCTAGGGAGAGAGATGTTTACCTCTTTGATGTTGGCTTGGAGATGTTCTCCATTGTTTGATAGCAGAAAGAGGAGTGTGAAATCTGATGCTGTAGTTCAACAATGCTCCCTACTCGCTCGCCTCTATTTCATATATGTTCATAGTCACGTGAGGCCAGAGCAGTGACATTATTATTATTTATGATGATTATGACGCAGCAGTCGCATCTGAAATGGCCCTGGCCCAGGCCCGCTGACCCGGGTCAGAACATTATCATTGTTATAAAAGAGGAGGGAATCCATTAGTTAAACACAACAATAGGTGGATAATGACCATTAGAATAATGGTTGAAATTTCGACCGTTGGATCTTGCTTAATCATGGCAAGTGTAACTTTGAAATTAATGTCATTCCTTATTAAAGTTATATTCTCTCAAAGTAATAAAAGGTTGATAAGATTATTATACTTATTTTTTTATATATATTTTTATGGACTTATACGAATTTGACGGACTTAAATGAACGAACCTTGACGTCGTTATGGATAAAATTCCAGAATATAAATTTGGCTGTGTAACAGTAAGCAAGTCCATATTAGGATCGTATATAATTTTTAGCAATTATTGGGTGCGCCATGTGATTAGCTCACAGGGTGTATCCAATCGATTAACACTTGCAATATTGTTTGTTATTAATCAGCAATTTCATCTTTTTTGTTTCATCGCCTGTTAGAGTCTAGGGTTTGTCATCAACCAACGATCTCATTTTGTTGCCTCCACATCGACCGCAGGTGGTTTAATCTCGTCATTGCTAACATGGTCTGGGGCGTAGGGTAGATTCTTCATTAAGCTACCTTAAATTAGGTTAAGTGTATTTTCATTCTTTTATTTCAATTTAAATGAATATTTTAAATTTTAGGGATAATTACTCTATGTAATTAGACTTAATTATCTATAACCCCCGTAATTACCCACATCTCCTATTTTCGAAAATATTTATCTACACCCTGATTGTTATTTAATCAAAATTTTTCTAAAAAATTCTGATTTTACTCTCGGTTATTTTTACAATTAAACCCCTAAAAATTATTTTTTTTTTATTTAACGTCCAGAAAATTTTTTTTTGCAAATAACACCCCGAAATTACTCTGATTTACAGAAAAGTCTCCGAAATTCGGATTTTTGCAAATAACACCCCGAAATTATTCTGATTTACAGAAAAGTCCTCGAAATTATTGCGACGGCGGCGAGATTGGCGGCGTGCGAGCGGTGACGTCGGTGGTTGGCGGCGGTAGCGAAGGCCGAGGCCGGCGCGCCGGAGCGCCGACATGCGGGCACGGACAGCCAAGACCGACTTGGCCCGCGTGCCGAGGATGGAGGCCGAGGCCTGCGCGCCGGCACGTGGGCGCGGAAGGCCTCGGTCTTGTCCTCGGCACGCGGGATGGAGGCCGAGGCTGGCGCATCGGAAGCTGGCGCGGACGGCCTCGGCCTCAACCATGGCACACGGGCGCGAACGGCCTCGACCTCCGTCCTTGGCATGCGAGGGCGGATGGCCTCGGCCTTGGCCGTCCGCGCCCGCATGCCGGCACGCCGGCCTCGGCGTCCGTCCCGCGTGCTGAGGCCAAGGCCGAGGCCATCTGCGCCCCCGTGTCGGCGGGCCATCCGACCTCGGCCTTCGTCCACGACGCGCGGGCGCGGACGCCGGCCGACGATGGTCCGGCGAAGGGTCTATTTGTAAAAATTAGTTTTAAAATAAATAAAATTTAGACTTATTTTTAAAAAAAAATATTTAAGGGTTCTTTTTTAATGTATAACAATTAAATTTATATTTTAAAATTTTAAACATCTTTACTGTCTTTGTTGTTAAAATTTTATTTAAAATATGATTAAAACAAATTAAATACTTATTATAACTACAAATTAATCACGGGATCTATATGTAAAATATAAACAGGGAAAAATGCGAATGTGGAAAGTTTAAAGGGTTGCAACCGGCAAGACGGAGGGTAAAAAATGAAACTTATAAAATAAATAAAAGGGGACTGCTTAGGTATAAATAAAAATATTAAAGGTGGTCTATTTGTAAATGTACAAAAAGATTAAACTTGGAATTTTCAAATTTAAAATTTAAAAACCTTCACGGTTTTTTGTGAAATTTAATTGAAAATATGCTCAAAAATATAAACTTTATTGATAAAAAAAAATATTGAAAGGGTCTATTTGTAACTGTATAACATGAAAGTGTAATTTTTAAAGTAAATTGGCAAAAACTCATATGGATTCTTGGTAACAATTGGACTTATAAAAATAAATAAAATTTGGATTATGATAAATAAAAGAGTAACGTGGGCTATTTGGGAAAGGGGAAAAAGAGGCAACGGGGAATGGTAAAGGTGAAAGTTAAAACTTCACTGGCGGTTTTGTGAAATTTAATGTATCAAAGAGGATAAAAAAATAGAGACTGTGTATAAATGAAAAAGATTGAAGGGGGTCTTTTTGTAAATGTACAAGATGAAGTTGAATTGGAAATTTTAAGTTGTCAAACCTTCAATGAACTTATTGTTGTAAAAGTGACTTAAAAATAAATTAAATTTTGGACTTATTTATCAATAAAAATATTAAAGGTAGTTCTATTTTTAAAATGGAAAAAGCTTAAAAACTTGTAAGTTTTTAAATTTTTACATTTAAAACCGGCACTGTCTTTTTTCATGAATTTAATGTGAAATATGTAAAAAATATAGATTTATTTATAAATTAAATATTGAAGGGTCTATTTGTAAATGTACAACATGAAAGATGTAATTTTAAATTTTAAGTTTTAAAACCTTTAATGACTTTTTTGTAAAATTTACTTATAAAATAAATGAAATTTGGACTTATTTATAAATAAAAAATATTAAAGATGGTGTATTTTTAAATATAAAAATATTAAACTTATAATTTTAAATTTTAAATTTTAAAACCTTCACTATCTTTTTTGTGAAATTTAACTTAAAATATGATAAAAAAAAATATTGACTTATTTATAAATAAAAATATTGAAGGGGTCTACTTGTAAATGTACAATATGAAAGATGTAATTTTAAATTTTAAGTTTTAAAACCTTCAATGACTTATTTGTAAAATTTACTTATAAAATAAATAAAATTTGAACTAAGAAAGAAGAAAAGCCAAGCAGATATAATTAGTTGATGTTAATCAGCTAAAGAACATGTCTGTGACAAATAGGATCAACATTATGACAAACTGGGAGTATAACAAAAAACACTATATTCTGCAGATGAAAAAAAAAATTGACTTCCAGACTTTAGGCAACCTTGTGTAATCCTATGTTGACGAACTTCCTGCAAAAAAATACAGTGACATTTATTAATGTATTGTTTCAAAATCACATAAGATAAGAAAAAAAAATTATCAATTTTTTAAAGAAAAACTCACATGGTAAATGCATATTAAAATTTGAAGTCATCACGGTAGACCCTCCTTTTCCTCTTCCCCTGCCACGTCCTCCTATATATTGGTTTCCCACTGATTGTTGATTGCTGCCAGATCCAAAAGCTTCAATTTGTTATTGTAGTCTAAGAGACTCTTTACACACTCTCTTGGCGTCGTAGGCCGTTAGGTGCGGGTGGTGGGAGAGTATGGGTGGGTGTGTCCGAGGCCATCGGGCTTGAGGGGTTCGAGGTTGTCGAGAGGGGACAGGGGTCCGAGGGCCGTCGTGAGGGGAGGGGGTCCGAGGCCGTCGGCGGGGAGCGGGTCTGAGGCCGTCGGGCGGGGAGGGGGTCTGAGGCTATCGGGCGGGGAGCGGGTCCGAGGCCGTCGGCCGGTGAGGGGGTCCGAGGCCGTCCGACGGCGGCCGACTCGCAGACGCCGGCTCGAGGGCGCGCAGCACGGACGACCGAGACCACCCGGCCTTCGGCGTCCGCGCCAGGGCGCCATCATGCGCAGACGTCCGCCACCCATCCTTCTTCCATCAGGCGTCCTCGCCGGCCTTGGGTGCGAAGGAAAGAGGGGGTTTGGGAGGGGGGTTTGAAAGGAGGTGGTGGCTTACCGAGGACGAAGGCGAGCAGCAGCGACGGGACTGCAGTCTTCTTGCCGACGAAGCAGCGACGGCGCAAGGGCAGAGCAAGGGGCCGAGGACGAAGGACAAAGCAGCGATGGCGTGGGGGGCGCGAGACAGCGACCGGACGGCGATCTCCTCGCCAGTGGGGCAGTGACGACAGCGGCTGCGCAAGGAGCGGCAGAGCAGCGACGACGGCGAGTTTCAGAATTAAGGCTACAGTAAAGAAAGGAGAGGGTTTTATAAGAAAATTTCGGAGACTTTTTTGTAATTCAGAATATTTTCGGGGTGTTATTTACAAAAATCTGAATTTTGGGACTTTTCTGTAAATCAGAGTAATTTCGGGGGTTTTATTTGCAAAAAACCGAATTTCGGTGTATTAAATAATAAAAAATAAGTTTTTAGGGGTTTAATTGTAAAAATAACCGAGGGTAAAATTGA
>RXID01016201.1:110028-297116 GCA_005019695.1 Trichopus zeylanicus subsp. travancoricus | reverse complement strand
ACAGGGTGTTGTATGGGTTGAAGTTTTTTAGCGAGCTATGAATTCTATCTTCTAAATTTTGGGTCGATCATTGTAACCCTTGATTCAAATACTTTTCTTTTTTGATTCAGTGGTATACATTGTTGAACTAAATCCCTAATTTCCTGAACTTTCTAGAGAAAGGCTGCTTTTTCAGCATGCTCCCTCCTGGTTCTAAGTAACAGAGAGCAACTAGAACCAAGATAACCTTAGTTTAGTGTTAAGATGAGTCATGGTGTTTCCACAAATGGTTAGACACCAAAATCAGACTCTCACAATTAAAATTAACGGTCAATAATTCTTCAACCCTACGAAGTTGGTGAAAGCTCCATCTTTTATTAAGGTCAGATTTACATGCTTGCCCTTGAGAATTGCAACTGATTTTATTTCTGCTGATTCCATCCCCTTGGAATTGTTTAACAGAGTTCAATCTTCAATGTCATACCAAACTATTTTAACGAGTGCGATTGAGACAATCCTATGGAGATGTGAAATCAAGCTTACATCATAGATCATGAAAAAAATATAATGCATTTGTAACTGGTTTTCCATGTAATGCTACAGATAGTGAGTCTCCAAATCTGAAAATAGTACTTTTGTCGAGATTATGGATGCTAGAATGTTTGGGTTTGGTTGTGATGTCAATGTGCCTTTGTTTGTTGAACCATGTTTTATACTTTTTGCGCCGAGTTTACCCAAGAGAAAGAAGAACCTCTTTTATTTTTGAATTATTCCATGCATAATCATTTCTATGATATGTGCTTGCATTAGCAAGTGATATTTTTTCTATATTGGACTTATCACTCATATTTTCGTTACTTGTAAATATTATCGTTTGAATTTTGATGATAATCAAATTAATATTTAACAAATTTTTTTAAGTTTTTGATAAAATTTAAGATTTGTAATAATCATCTAAACTCGTGAAGGATTAAGATTCAAAATTAAAAATTGAAGATGATGAAAGTAATTATTCGAAGATAAAAGGGATGACAATTTAAAGTTAAAGCTTAAAGATCAAAATGAATATTCAAAGTGTTTAAAATGAAAGATTAATTCAATATTCAAAGGTTTAGAATTTTTATTTATTTTAGTTGAATTGAGAATTTATTTTTAAAATTTATCGTTTTGATCATTTGCCGTGTAGAGTTCTACAGAAAACTATTAAAAAAATTTGTCTGACTGAACCGAACGCTCGATTTATGCCGGATATCCGACAAATTCAAAAAATCATAATGATCTCTAATGTACCGGACATCTGTTTGAAATTGGATGTTACCACAAGGTTGGTAACCATTTATTTTCTGTTCTTTGTCGAACGTCCGATTGGCAAATAAATATCTGATTCATACTAAATCTGCATAATAACGATTAAATTTTTGACTGTTAGAACAAACCAAATAATAGAATTTTACTCTCAACTGCTTGGTTCGACCCATAAAATATAAATAGATATGATTGGGCTTTTCAAATAAATTTTTACAACTTCATTTATCATTAGAGAAAATCAAAGTCCTCAAGTCTACTAACCCAAAAATAATTCTAAATTTTTCAATTTCAAACTAAATTCTCATTATCATTATTCTCAACTTTTGAAAGACTATATAGTTAACTTCAAATGTGATATCATTACCCTTATTCTCACCTATAAACACTTCTAATTGTTTAGGGTGTGAAAATACAATAACTCTAGTGTAGAGTAGATTATCTTGGATAGAGAGATCAGTTATTTGGGCGAAATTTCACTTTAATGAAGCGATGGATTTGATTTTATCCGAAAAAACGACACTCCAGTTTGGAGTATGAGATAAAAGTTTAGTTTCGTCTCAAGAAACAATATCACTAGTAAAGTTATTGAAGTTTTTAAAAACGAGATAAGGGTCATAAAGTATGCGTGATTGATCGTCAAATCACATAAAAATTACATTGCACTTTTTTATCTTGTTTTACATTTTAACGCTTGTGATTTGATTCAATTTGATTGAAATTTGAATTAATTATTTTGGTGAATTATCTTGGAGCTTTGGATTTCTTTATAATCATAAAAGTTATCTCAAAACCCCCCTTAAAAATTATCATAAGGGCCAGCAGTAAATACTTTGAACAATTGTTGTTATAGTGTAATCAATAATAGTTTTCATTTTGTTCCATAAGCTCAATTTTTTTTAGCATATCCATCGGATCAATTGCTGTAATCAAATTAAGCCACATAAGATCTTAGCATTTCTCATGGCTTTTCCGAAGTCCATAGAATGGTTTCAATAGCCTTATTATATGGCAAGTTGTTGAATATTTGATGAAATTAAATCATTTGGTTCCTATTAGTGGATAAAAGTTCTTTCAGCTATCCTAGCTGTAGTTTCATATTGGCTGCTTAGACGAACTTGGAGTTTCCTTTGACTTTGAAAGAATCAAACTACTTGTGTGCTAGGATAAAACAATATGTGAAAGCAAACCAGAACCAATTCAGAAGCTTTGTTTGATTTGAAGTCAATGACAAGTAATCTCCATTTAGTTGGAAGGAGGAAATTGTTGGTCATAGTGCCTCGATTTGTAGATTTAGGCAATTTGAGCTCATTGTTTGGATCAAACTGGTGAGGTTAATAGTTTTTGTACTACTCAAACCGATCTGATGTAGCCTTAGCTCTAACCTAATCCAAGTTGCTCCCATTGGTTGTTTTGGACCCAAACGCTTTACCTCATCCTCTGATAGATCTTTTATGAATGATCCACTGGCTGATCCATTTGCTTTCCTCCAATAAAACACCAATTGAAAAGTGTATGACATGCCAAATTATTGAAAACCATCGACCCAACAAATCCCTTCTCAGAGTAGAGGCAAGAGGCAAGAAAATCTAATTATTTAAGTTTTCTAGTTTGTAATTCTATTGATCCCAGGTCTTAGCAGCCAATTAGAGATTTATGTAAGTGTGGTAAATTAGGATTCAGAATTAATAGATGCCCACTGAGAATCTGTTACAGGCCCCTCCATTTTTTCATTATTTCATGTCCCTTCTTTCATTACTTTTCCTTGAATGATATTTTTTATTTAGATGCAATTTTTAATAGGTTAAGATCTTTATATATATTTTTTTGTTTTGATGACTAATTAGATGATAACCCTTCTCAACTTTTTACTTCAAAACTCTCTCTTTATAAATGTGCTTTTTACCTACAATTAGGGTCATGGGTCCAATCCGTAAGTATCAGATACATTAGTCTTCAGAATTTGGACAGCAAACACATCAGCCTGTACAATTATACTATTTGAATGTACATTTTCTTTTCTGTATAGATCTATCTATGTATAAACTTATATATTATATTTTATTAGACATTTGACCAAACTTAAAGAAAAATCGAGACATTTTATTTTGTATTTTCCAAAAGCATTGCCCTTTTTTTTCCTAGGATCATCCTAGGGATCTAAAATGATTATACTTAGGTGATTGATTCTTTGAAGTGTCCATTGAGTATGTGTGAAAGTGTCCAAAACATGAAAAGACAATGGATACCAGGTATCCAAGTAACATTGCTTCCAACCATTTGCTGATTGGCGAAAACCTATCTATGCTACGATTTTTTTGTGGACTTTTGTACCATGTTTGTTTGAAATTGATCATAAGTCTATTAATTAACAAGTTGGCTTCTTGGGTTCCATTCTCCATTTAACCAGTTTATTTATCTTTTTTCGTAACAACATTTAAGCAGTAGTTTTTTTGGCAAGTATCTTTTTTCTGCAAGTACCACTTAGGCAAGTAACTATTCTACAACAAATTTCTATCACTCTTTTTAATATGGTCGCTATGTTAATTAAGTTCAGAAATCAAAGAAGTACAGTATCAATAAACTGTGGCAGCAGTTTCTGAAACCTTTTTTTAAGAAACACCTTCCTGAGAAGTTGCCTTTGCAATTACTTTTCAGGAAATTGCAGGCAATGCCTTGCTCTTGCCTATGCGGGCAACAATTTTCTTTGCAAAAGAGCTTCTGACAACTATTTCTGTCATCTCAGGTTGGTGATCAGCAATGGGAGACATCAAATCTCCATCTACAAGGTGGGAGGATATGGAAACCGATGTGCTTGTCAAGATTTTCAAGGAATTGAACATGGTGGAACTGTCTCCTGTTTCTCAAGTTTGTCGATCATGGAGGCTGGCTTGTTCAGATGTTTGGCTCTGGCACACTTTTGATCTGGGGCTGTTAAAGTCCAATTTCATTCAAACCAGAGCTTCACCATATATATGGGTGGATGATAGATCTGACAGGAGGCTGACTCGGGTACTGAAAACTGCAATGGCTCTCAGCCACGGAAATGTGAGGTGCTTGATTTTCCACTTCAATCTGTACATGAAGGATGAGCACCTTGGTTACATTTCTGAGAGGTATGTAAGAATCAACCTGTTTGTTCTAACAGTAAAATTATCTAAAACTTGAGTTTAATGTTATATTTATGGCCTCACAAATTTCTTCATGCTAGAAACATTAGGTTGCACACAAGTATACCCTTGTAATCGATGTAATATCAGCACTGAGCAAAATGTTTCTGTTGAAATTAGTATTTTAAAACTACTGTTGCTGAAACTTGTTAGCCTGCCCTTTTGTGAAATATTCATACTTGATGGGTTTCAAGATCAATAATTTTACTTTTGACTTGGGACCAAGATAAACTGAGGCATGACCTGACTTGGGATCTTTAAAGTTTGGCCAGGTACAAATAGTTCAGGCCAAAACAGGCTTACTCATTTTCTCAACTAGGCCAACAGTCAATACGATATTAAATCTTAAGGTTGATACCTTTGTTTCTGTTGTTCTCCTGCTTTTCTTCTTCTTTTATGCATCTGATTAGCATAACATGATGTGGATATGCTTGAACAGGTGCCCTCATCTAAAGAGACTAGTTATGCCAGCTTGGAACCGTATTACAAAGAATGGAATCTGCGAAGCCATCCAAAGTTGGCCAGAACTGGAATCCTTGACAATGCCCTGGATTGCTCACCCCCCATATATCATGGAGGAAATCAGCAGGAACTGTAAGAACTTTACTCAACTGAAGGTAATGGGCTCTTTTGACATGAATTTTGCTCTGGCAATTGTGACCAACATCCCCAATCTCAAAGCCTTAAGTGTTCGATGCTCTATGTTGGTGAAAGAAGCTCTTGTGTTTATCTTGGAAACCATGGACAACCTGGAGGTGTTGAACATTTCCCATTGTGTCCTGCTTGTTGACAGCCATCAAACTGCAGGGTCTAAGCTGGTGTTCAACGAACTGGACCAGGGCATCCTCAAGAAGGCCTTGCGTTTGCGTGAGTTCTACTACTGCCAGAGCAGCTCTTGTGATACATGCCAAAGGATGGTTCAAGACGAAGGCCTTATGAGGTGGTGGAGGTATGAAGAGTGGTTCTGGCGAGTGGATGAGGCAAGCACTCTTGCCCTCGGCGATTATGGGAAGTTGTTAGATGGACATGGTATTGAGGTAGTTATGCAAGATTAATCATCATCATATATTCATATTAATAAGTTGGGCATAGCTGTTGTTGTTAGTAAGGCCTTTTTGTTGTTCGTGCATGAAAGCTACAGCAGCTACAACTCTTAAGGTTCTTTGTCGTTGTTATGGACCCAATAATAATGGCTTATTTTCTGTTTGTTTAGCATAAAATTGGTTGGAATCTTCTTGCTCCTTTGTGCTTTTAGTTAGAAAAATAAAGGAGGTTACTGATACAGGAACTCTAGGGGATTAGCCTGAAAGGCTGAAACTCCAAAGGAAAGGTTTTCTACCCAAAAAAATAAAATAAAATGAAAAAACAATCAAATTTAGATTTTTTTTTGTTTCAGCATTGTTCGGAGTCATGTTTTAGAGTTTTGAACTGTATGATTCTATACAAATAAGTTTCTCTATGTTGTTACACCATTTATTAGGGGGAGAAAACTAAGAAATTTTTTTTATCACTGGTTAACCTTGGCCATACATGATTAACAATATTTCCTTCAGATGCTTCAACAGGGAGCTTTGAAAGGAATGTCCAAATTCCAGCTCGTAACATGTAAATACCAAAAAGTCATAGAGCTGTATAAATGAGCCATATTTCAAGGAGTAACATGTGGAAAGCTCAAAACATGTTATGTATACAGTATATGTAACAGCATACATTAGTAGGACTAAAGAAATGGAGTCGTATGCATCAGAATATTTACCAGAAGATGCGTACAGTACTTCAAAAGACTCATGCTGCAGCAAAAGCTTTCGGGCAATAGTGTCAACAGCCAAGTCTGCTTCTATTTCCCACAAAAAGGACACAAAATTGACAGGAATCACTTTAGATAGTTTAGTGTTGTTTAACAAACTGCACAGATTTAACAAGCTAACTTCAGGAGGTAGCTCAAATGGTGATGCTTAGCCAGACAACTAATATGAAAGTTTTGAGGACCAAAAAATAGAAATGATTAGCTCAGCAGTCAGAACAGGTTTCAGATCCCCCGACAAGCAATTCAATTTTCTGCATACAAAGCCATAGGGATAGAATATGTAATTGTTAGAAGATATTAAATCAGAGTTAGTTTAAGTCCACATAAGTAAAGCCACTAGCTTCACAAAGCCATAGGTATAAAATATGTGATTGTTAGAATATATTAAATCAGAGTTAGTTTAAGTCCACATAATTAAAGCCACTAATATGTGATTGTTAGAATATATTAAATCAGAGTTAGTTTAAGTCCACATAATTAAAGCCACTACCTTCACAGATTGCTCAACTTCTTCCAGTTGATGTAACAGCAGTTCATTTGATACGGCATAGCCAGCTCCAAATGGCAAATCCCTGATGAACCAGTGACTGTCAGATTTTGAATAAGTTATTCACTCATTGGGTTCTTAACAGGAAAAAATTGTTTCCTAAAGCATTAGAAAATTTGTGGATCAATCTGCGTCAGGGCAATAAAATTTGGTAGAATGGCGAAATTTCATTCCAAATATCATGGTGATCAAAATTATTTAAAATAACCACAACTCTGGAAAAGTAAATTATGGATCTCTAGAAATGATATTCAATTTCTAAAAGAATTGAATTGCATCTTTTTGGAATTAATCACACAGAAATAACGGGAATATAATCTTTGGTTTGTAAATTGATGAAGACAACCAAATTTTATAGAAGCAGGAAGAGTGATAGAGACTTGACATACTTCTCCACCAGGACTTTGCAATTTCCTTGGTATGGGAAGGTCAGGAAGTGATCTTATATGTGTTGCCATATGATCTCCCCCAAAGGTGCCGCTGGTGCTTCCGACTCCAGAATTCTCTGATTCTCTTTGCAGCTTCTTTTATGATGACCTATGTGAAAACAAAATGAATTACCTAATCATCAGGTATTTCCCAAATCATTGTAAGATAAAATCTGTAAGATGAACAAATTCAGATCTGCAGAATTTCTGTCATGTAGATGGCTCACATAACCATCTTGTGAGTACCAAATAGTATGAATAGCAATATCTATTCAATGAATAAATCAAGTCTGCAAGATCCTTGGAATAGAAGAAATATGAATTGAAAACTTCAGAAGGATTCAGAGGAACTATTATCTGTGTTGTGCACAAGATGCTTAATGAATGATAACAATCAGCAAGAACACTGGTATTCACATGGATCTCATTCTTCTCACCTTAACCTAATTGTAAATAATTAACCAGGGTCTGCATCCATGGGTTATGCGGTTCAATGTTGCAAGACAGTAGTCATGTCATGGAAATATTAAACCCTGTTGCAATGGTTCCATTCTGGCATTCCTATGTCTTTTAATCCTAATGATCTTCACCAAAATCTGAACAGTGGAAATACCAAAATCTGGTGTTCCTACATCTTCTAACCCTAATGATAACCAAATCTACACTCATCAGGGAAATCACTTAAACTTAGAATTTTTTATGTCGATAAGGGATTGAAGTCTAAAAGAATATCAGTCCCAATTTTTAAAGAATATTCATATGGTTGCATGCTATGTCTGATGATCAACATATATCTTCATTTATCTTTTAGAAAAATTGAATCAATCAGGATCTGCTTAGGTATATCTCGTACTAAATTGGATGATCCACAGAAACCATATAAGGGTTGATGATGCTCACATGATGTGATTTCTGAAAGAAAAAGTAAAAGAGAATAATAATGATCATCAGAGTTTCAAAATTGTTGCAACCATGCCTCAAATAAGTTAATTTTAGCTCCACTATGCCATCCACAAAAATATTTGTTCAGAGACATCTTGAGATTGCACTTTACCTGCCTTAGATGCATAGGGTTAGAGACACCTTGAAACTGGAGCTCATCTACTGGAGCAGATTTCCCATTAGATATACTTTCAATTCTGAATGTATGGATTCCATAGAAAATTTGTAAGCAACCTATCAGCAGCCAATACAAGTTTGCCACATAAAATTATATGCTAAGGATTGGTTGCAAAAACAAGCTTTCAGGCTAAAATGGACTGCACAAATTTCAACTAATTCAAGTAGCATATACCATTGAACTATCAAATGGCCAAAATCATGTGCTACATTCAAAGATTAGAGAGAATGCAACAATCTTTTAGTGGTGCAAGAATAATATCAGATCTTAGTGCAAGGTTGTCAAATAAATGCAATATATCAAGTCTACGAAAATACAATCCTTACAAGAATAGTAAAGTCAAATTATTCCAAGTGAATTGCAACACACGCTTATAGGCACAAATGATGTGCAAAATAGACAAGAGAATTAAACAGGCTCTTCAAACAAATACCACAGATATAAGATCATGGCATGAAACAAAGGAAGTGGAAGAGTTCAAGTCAAAAATTACCTCGTTCCAAAATGATGTTGATAACCAAATTGAGAGGTATATGCTTCTCAATCTTTGTAAAGCCTAGGAATGGTAAGAATAAATGTTTTTTCACCTGCAAAATTTCTCATATCAAGAACAATGAATCACAAGCAAGAAACTACCTATCAGAAAATTAAAGATGTACGTTGTAAACTATCTTATTGGCTGTGACATATAATTTGCGTGAAGATATTTCTTTCAGTAACACATATCCCCTGATAGGAAGATACAAAAGCATAAATTCCCCAAGCTAACACCAGTGCCAATGATATTAAAACCCATGTGATAAGATCACATTGAACATGACTTCTTGCAACTCTTCAAAGGAGGCTGTGTGCAAAACTTCCTCAAAAAGTTTTGCTTCTTCATCATCAATATCAGTCACAGGATCCTCCAGGAAGAGCTCATTTGGTCCACTCCCTTCATGAAAGCCAAAAGCAAGACCAACCAACATGCCTGCATGAACAGAGATGCGCATGGGAAGTTTGAACAGAAGCTCATAGATATGACAGAAGATGCAAAAAACATCTGATTTTCCCCTCAGTTATTTATAAATCATGCCAGTGCAAAATTAGGGCATCAAGAAGAAAGCAAATCTATATGATGTTGGAATAAAAACAAACAGCAGGTGAGCTCTTGTCTGTAGCTAATGTTGCCATCAAGGTCTGCTTTCAACTCCTAGTAGCTTTGAGCTGATATAAATAATTTAAAATGACTTAATCATTTATAATTTAAGTAATCTTTTTAAGAAGATTAATTAAGAGAAACTTATGATGCCATGTGAATGTAATTATACTTATCTCTTGAAGTGAAAGACTTCCTTACAACAGAACAAGCTACATTATCATCATGAACAAGTTAAAATTAGTTTAACCATTGATTGGAAATAGTGTTCGAAAGAAAATTCTTTAAACCATTACTTATCTCTGGGGTTTCTCATTTTGGGCTTATGACATCATTTTGTACACCATTTTGCTTCAAAAAGTTTTTACCTTCTTTTGACAGCTTACATGCGCTTCATGCGAGAATTTGTGTTTCCAAGATGCCCATAATAAAATGCCATGGTCCAGCACTCCATGTGTGTGACTGGTAAAATGCATTGACTACCATTCTGAATCATGCAAGAATAAGGTAAAATCTTAAGTACCTCTACCTAGCACACACCTCATAAATACAATCAGAAACATGGAAGCTGTTGCTTTTTAGAGTGATAGTCAACATGCAGTTTCCAACAGGAAATTCTTGCTGAAGAGCCATTCATGCAACCACAGGTTCCCATAGTGATGAATTCTTTTAACAGGCCAAGCAAGGGCTGTCTAAGAGAGCACTTTATTCCCATAAGTGTTGGTTAGGGCTATTAACAGGCCATGCACTACCTTCCTGATCTGAAAAATTCAGGTTCAAGATTTAAGGTATATGGCTTCAAATGGGCTGAAGAAGACCCAATTTTGACCTCCCAGTGTACAGCCTAGTGTTCATTCTCTAAAAGATACAAGCTCTATGTGTGACACCTAAGATCACAAGTCAGTCAGAATCTGTAAGAGCTAAGATTCTTATGGCCCTAAGCATGGTTAAGAGAGGAGAGAAGAAGAACAGAGGCTTGAATAACAGTCTGTTAAGGACTATTAGGCATATAGCAGAAGTCCATAAAAACAATCATGGGCTTTACTATTTTGTGAGGTATTAATACCTAAAAAGCAAAATCAAATAATCATATTGTGGGACTAAGTAGCAGTGTGATTGATCATGCTTTTTTGAGGAGGGATGGAGTGATTCCTACAAAGTTTCAAATTGCAGAAAAGTTCTCATGTATTTTGGTTCCTCCTCCACTACAATGATCTATGTTTCATTGCTCAACTAGAACCCAACAAATACAAGAACTAAGATTCTGTTGAAGTGTAGCTTCAACATTATTCATAGAAGGCCAAAAAACCCCTTAGAACATAACAACAAAAAAAATGGGTTCAGGAAAGAGCTATCAAAGGGTATCATTTACTAACAAAAGACACTGAAAGAAATAAGACTGTCCCACAATCTAAAAATAAAAATAACTTCAAATCTCTTTTTTTCTCTGCATAACTAAATCCAAAATAATAAAGTATATTCCAAATCTTGTATATTTAAAATTCTGTCAAAAACAGAAAGGATCAATAAAGAGATTGACACTCATCAATTTCAAAACTATGGTTGAGATCATATGCAGGAGACAAACCTTCAAGGTGTAAAAGATACAAAGCAGGATTGAATGTAAGCAAACTTATGAAATGAAAACGCTAATCCCAGGGTCAAATCTGCTGCAAAAACAAGTCCGAAGGCCGGTCTATGGAATACTGAGCTAAAGCAATATCAAGTTATATATAGCTCCTCTAAATATGAACCACTCATTCCCACAGAATAGATGTTAACAAGATATGATATCGAACCTTTGATCCTTCTGATAATTCATTGAACAATCCCTATCAAGATATAACATCTATGTTGAATAGAAATGGCAGCAATCAACAACATTAAATACCTACTAGAACCAATATACTGGTACTTGTACTACCAATTCTGGTGCATCATATAGCTAGTGTGGACATCAAGTTTGAGTTTTGACCTTTTCTTTCTAATCAAATAAAGTTTATGTCGTTGGCTGATCTATTCAAGTTCGAATATTTTGAAAACGGAAACGCTAGAAACTATTATAATTGAATTATAAGCCATGAAACAGTGAACTCAATCAAAACCGTTAATTAATTGTCCTTATTCTTGCTTCTTCTTTGTTTCCTGCCCTAGAATTTATCCATCAAACATCAAAGTATCAACATTAGAAACAACAACTGCTCGGCTCATCAGAAGAACATTTTTTTTCATCTCTGTACTTCCTTCCGGCTCATATCCACATAAATTCCAAAATAAAGCATTAAGAATCGTTATTTTTGCGCAAAAAATGACTCAAGCGCTAAAATTCGAGGCAAAAGGCAGGAAATTACAACTTTTCTAAGAATCTGGAGAAGATAATAGCGCAAAAATGAAAGAAACGAGCAATTCAAATTGGTAAGGAAATGTTAACAAATTTGAGAAAATCACCTGCAACGCGCGTACCGAGAAAAAAGGATCGGGGTTTTTTGATCCGTCGCCTGCTCTGTCGCAATTGTTGCGCGAGACAAGTGTTTAGAATGACCAAAATGCCCCGAATCAAGGACTAGGTGAGTGTAGGCGGGTGCGTTAGTGGCGAATACAAGATTGGAAGGGTATTAGTGTCAATTAATACTTTTTAATTAGGATTTTTTTGCGTGGATATCATTACAAATCCAAATATGGACTTTAGTCTATGTTTTAAAAAAAAAATTATTTGGATAGCACAGACGATGGATTGATTTTATTATGGTGCTGTTGTTTCTGAAAATTTTTTATTTTTTAATTAAATAAATTAAATTTGAAGTTTCAAATTTAAAATTATTGTGTTACTAAAAAACACTCAATCTAATTTTGCCTAACTTTTCAAAATTATTTTATTCGTAACTAAATTCTTCACAGCTATATAAAAATTAGGGTTTAAATTTTCGGCCAAAATCGAAACATTTCAGTTTTGGCCTGGGATAAACTATTTCGTCCACATAAATTTCAGTTATAGGGTTTGGGAAGTGAATAATGACAGCGAGATCGTGCAGAGCACAACGAGATCGCACAGAGCAATAGCAGTAGAGCAACGAGTAGTGTGCGGAGCTGAAGCGGCGGAGCGGCGAGCAACGCTCGAAGCAGAAGCGGAGGGGCGACAAGTAGCGTGCAGAGCAGTAACAGCAGAGCAATTTGTGGAGCAATAGTAGCAGAGCAGTGCGTGGAGCAGTAGCAATGGAGTAGCGAGTAGCACGTGAAGTAGAAGCGACGGAGTAACGAGCAGTGAGTAATGGCAGAGCAGTGAGTAACGACGGAGCAAAAGTGAACGAACAGCGAGCGGCGGTAGAGCAACAAGCAATGATGGAGCAGAAGTAGCGAGCGACGGCAAAGTAACGAGCAATGGTGAAATAGAAGCAACCAGTAATGAGCAGTGAGCTTTTATTTCAATCTAATATTGCCATCCTTTATTCTGCCCTCATTACTATGCCGAAATATTTCTCTACTTCTCTATTTTTGAGCAGTGATAGAGCGGCGAGCAGCGGCGGAGTAGCGAGCAACGGTGGAGCAAGTACATCCTCCCGGAAGCAATGTAAGCATATCCACCCAGAGTTGGCACAAATGAAGAGGATGGACTTAAAGGTATTGAAGGGGAGGATCTCCAAGGTGGCGTCCATGCTTGCAACAACAGCAAATGTTGAGAGAACATGCTTGCAGTAGTAGCACAGCGAGGTCAACTCAGTTCTCTTCTCTAGTAGCAGTGATTGGCGGGGCATCACAGCCAATCAAAGCAACAAGGAGGCCAGCTTTATGGCAGTCCAACTGCGAGGAGAAGGTGCGATGTGATACATTGTACTGGCGTGATACGGGGCCAGGGATGCCTAGACTTTAGAGGCGGATGGGTGCAGCAGCTAGGAGAGCTCAAGGAGGAGCTTGGCGGACAACTCTTTGCTCCGGGCAGGTGTGCATGGGTGGACACGACAACAACAAGAGTGTTAGAGGAGACATCAGTGGCCATCAGTGTTCTGCTGCAAGGCCTGCTGAGTCTTTGCTCCTGCATGCGAAGAGATACTCTATTGGAACTTGGAACAAAGATACCCTGCATGCTAGTAAATGGTAGGTGCATGCGATAGGTGCATGCTTATATGATTTTTGTATTAGCCTAATGTGTTTAATTATATTTCATGGGAGAGCTATAAAGATGATCAAGAGTTGTAATTTTATTTTGCTAAACCTAATCCTAAGTTCCTAATCCTAGTTTTTCTCTTTGTCCAATCAATTCAATCAAGGCACAAGTAAATAAGTTACTTTGTGAAAAGCAAAAATAATAGTGGTGATGTCTTATCAGCTAATGTTGGAAATTAGCCCAAAGGGATTGAAGTGAAGTATTTATAGTCGGCATGCAGTACCTAATTTTACAAAAATAGCAATTAGAATTTTAAGTCAAACTATTTTGAGTTCATAATGCGAGAGAATTTAGATAACTTTTGGATTTGTTCATACGAAGATGAGAAACATACTTAAAATAAAAAAATTAGAGAAACTTATTTTTTGTCATTATAACATATGTTTAAGAGCCTGAAACTTACAAAAGAGAACAATACCATAGAATGAGATAATCAACTTATCTGTCGTATTCGAAGATGATGATCCTTTAACAAAGTGGATTCAAGAAAGAGAAGAACCTATCTTAAATCATCCTCAAACACAAGAAGCTATTTGTCGTCTTTTAGATGAAGAATCGAAAGAGAAAACTGACAGAATGGAGAATACTGTTGATACTAGTGATAGTAGCAATAGTGGTACAGCTGGTGAGGTCAATTTTCAATAATCACAATATAAGGACTTGTCTTCATATTTTTCAAGTTATGGAGGAAATGAGTTTTTCGACTCTAATTTATATAATGGTTATGTACCACAATATCAATATGCTTCACATGATGGATAAGATGACAATCAAGGTCCAACAGATAGTGCAGGCTCTAGTTATTATAACAGATATCATAGAGGGATGTCTTCTTTCAATTAAAGATATCATCAGTCAATACAAGACCATGTGACTTCGTACTATCCGCATGCTGAATAATACTATCGATCACAACTCCATCATACTGATGAGGATGGTAATAAAAAATATCAATTTCTTCAAAATCTGCGTCGAAATAGTATGTGGTTTTAAAACGTGGTTTTATGCTATCTATGAAATGATATTTTTATTATTTTCTTAAATTGATATATTTTGTATTTTATATATAGTCGGTGTATATATAATGTTATTGTAATTTTATGACATTTAAATTTAATGCCTCTATGGTTTATTTATACTACGATAATTTATTTACTTCGTTATCACATTTTGTTGTAGTATTTTTCTTTTCATATTTTCTAATTATTTACTTTATATTAATGAATCCTGACAATTATATAATATTCTTTAAAAACAGATAATGACAAATACTGATGATTATATTATAATTTCAAACCAAGTTATACTTGAAGTAAGAAGAATAATTATATCCATTTTTCGCCAAAAACTTATATTCTGTGGTAGAATAATTTCACCTTCGACTTATGATATACTTGGATAAGTTTTAATTGAGCAAACATTAAAAGAACGTGGAAGAGCAAATCATCAAATTTATCGCGTCTCTCAATAAGCACTTAACGCTATCAATCAGCGTCTTGCCTAATTGCCCCTGAGCACTTCGCACAGTGTGATATTTATTTTTCATGGGTTATTGAACTATTTTTACTATGTGTTGTCAATGAATATGATTATCATTTTTATTTTAGACCTTCGATGTATAGTTATACTTCAGAATCGATACCATGAGATCATGCAGAGATAGTTATTCTTATTTGTATGTCTACAAATATTTGTCCTGATCGTTCAAATACTGAATTTATAATTTCACACCCAGATGTTCCAAACTCAATATGATGATGATGATGGTGGTGGTGATAATAATTAATTATATTACGTTATAATTAATAAATTATATGTGTTAAGTACATTTTAATTATAAGTTAAATTTACTTATATTAACTTTTAACTTTTAATCATATTCATATTATTTCTTGTATATTTTTTTTATACAATAATATATAAAAAATAGATAATACAAGTGATTAACTATCAAAATTAATTAAAATTAATTAAAATAGTATTTACTATTATGGTAAAATTAGTTATAAATTCTTTTATAATTTTTAAATTTTTTTAAAAATTTTATCATATTTTAATTTGAAATCAAAGTACAGTCAAAATATAGTCAAACTCTGGTCAACACATAATTAATAACTAAAAAAATATTTTGACCAAAACCAAAATGAGAATGGTTTCGACTAAAACATATCGATTTCGCTGGGTGCCGAAATCGAAATTCAAAATCTTAATAACAACATCTTAATTAATTGATTATAATTACTAAAAAATATACTAAGTATATTGTCCATAGAAAAATATCTCTCTCAATTGAAGGATCAGAAATTTCTCTACAAACTAAAGTAAAAACTTATACATAATTAAAAAAATATCAAAAAATTATGCATAATTTAACCTTTTTTTAAAAAATTTTACTTAAAAAACTCATTTGCAGTTGGTTCTTTTCTTGAATGAACCTTCATTACAATTATAATCTACGGCATAATACAAACAATAGTCACATAGTAAAGTTATTCAAATATTTGAATGTTTCTCAATTGGGATAATTACCTATAACTCTTGTAATTAGCCTTAATTAGCTACAACCCCCTTAAATTTTCGGAATTATCCATACCCCCTCTTTTCTCAAAATATTTACCTACACCCCTCTGATTGTTATTTAATCAAAATTTTTCTAAAAAATTTCGATTTTACCCTTGGTTATTTTTATAATTGAACCCTTAAAAACTTATTTTTCTATTATTTAACACCCCGAAATTTGATTTTTTGCAAATAACACCCCGAAATTATTTCGATTTACAGAAAAGTCCCCGAAATTCTGATTTTTGCAAATAATACTCCGAAATTATTGCGACGGTGGCGAGGGTGGCGGCGATGTCGGAAGCCTGCGATGGGAGTAGAGGCCTAGGCCAGCGCGCTAGCGCGTCGACACGCGGGCGCGGACGGCCTCGGCCTCGGCTTCGGCACGCGAGACGGAGGCCGAGGATGGCGCGCCGGCCTCGGCCTCCGCTCCCGCGGCTGGCCTCCAGCGTCGCTGCCTGCGCGTCGACACCCTCGCCGCCGTCGCAATAATATTGGGGACGTTTCTGTAAATTGAAATAATTTCGGAGATTTTTCTGTAAATCGGAATAATTTCATGGTGTTATTTTCAAAAAATCGAATTTCAAGGTATTAAATAATAGAAAATAAGTTTTTAGGGATTTAATTGTAAAAATAACCGAGGGTAAAATCGGTATTTTTTGGAAAAATTTTAATTAAATAATAATAGGGGTAGGTAATTAAAGCTAATTATAGAAAGTTATAGATAATTATTCCTTCTCAACTTTAATTTTTTATTATCATCCATTTATTAATCAATACAAAGGTAGAACCAACATCAATTATAAAACACGAATGACTGCCATGTGGCATGCAGCCAATGCAAGTGGTGTCTGACCTTGTCTGGCCCAATTTTAAATGTCAGACCACTCCCCAGACCGCATAGTTTTTTTTATTATTTTTATTTTTCAATCGTAGACTTTTGGCGAAGGTTTTTAAGTATTCGTTTCGGTTTCGGTTTCGACATCTAACGAAATCGATACGTTTCAGCTGTTTTCGACCGTTTTGATTTAATTTTGGCTGTTTCGATTTTAGTCGAAAGATTTTTTTTGTTATTATTATGTGTTGACCAGAGTTTGACTATATTTTGATTATATTTTGACTGTACTTTGACTTTAAATTAAAAATACGATAAAATTTTGAAACTTTTTTTATAAAAATTTAAAAATTATGAAAAATTGATAATTAATTTTACCACAATATTAAATATTATTTTAATTAATTAAAATTAATTTTGATAGTTAACCACTGTTTTTATATATTACTATATAAAAAAATATATGAGAAATAATATGAATATGATTAAAAAATTAAAAATTAACATAAGCAAATTTAACTTATTATTAAAATATAATTGACACATACATAATTTATTAATTATAATGTCATACAATTAATCATCATCATCAGTTGAGTTTAAAACATCTGAATGTGGAATTATGAATTCAGTACCTGAACGATCCAGATGAACATTTATAGACATATGAGAACAACTAGCTCTTCGTAATTTCGTGATAGCGATTTACATGAGGGTAAAACCGACACAAATTTTTTTGTTTTACTTTCCGTAGAACGGTCATGCACGCATGCATGTAACAAAAAAATCAACGTGTTTCGATCAAAATCATTTTAATTTTAGTTTCAACAAAAATATTTTTTTATTAATTATATTTTGACTAAAATATAATTTTATTTTAATTTTAAATTAAAAAAATTATAATATGTTTAAAAATTTTTAAAAATAAAGAATAGTTACGTGAATAATATTATGTACGTGAACAGTATCTGACAGAAACTAACAAGATTGTCAGAACCAGATTGGCGATAGTGCTGGCCCCGATGCAAGGCCGGCTTCAGTTTGCGGAAGTAGGGATTAAGTTAGTGAGGGTGCGAGATAGGCGAGGGAGCGAGGGCAGGTTGGCAAGCACGCGGAGCCCTCGGTCTCGGACATGAAGCCGGCGCGAGCTTCCCCCCGCGCATGCTCGCCCGGTGAGCTCCCGCCCCTGCGTGCTCGAGTCCGACAAACTCCCGCGCGCGTGCGCTCGCCCGGCGAGCTCCCGCCCATGCTCGATCTTTGCTCGTTGGTGAAGATAAACAATAAATTCTAAACCGAAATTAAAATTAAAATTTCGGTTCAAGGTCGATCGAAACTAAATCGTTTCGACTGAAATTTAAAACATTGTTCTTGGCATTAGATCTTCACGGGGGCACGAGGGTCAAAAGTCAAAGTCGGCGCGTTCTTGGTGGAGGCTCCAATTACTCCAGAGATTAAAAAAGTCAACTCCAAGCTCTGCTGCTTCAGTAAACCACCTGTCGACCGTAAAGAAAAATGAAAGAATAAGAAAAGTGAGCGAAAGTAGAAGACCTCGTTTAAGTAAAAAATGGTGGAGGGAGCCCCTCGCACCCCAAATTACATTTATTTGTGGAGGAAGACTAATTTCACCCGAGTTCTTAAATTAAGTTAATTCAAGGGCTATTTTAAAATTTTATTTAATTTTTTTGTATTATCATGCAACGCACGGATGATCTTTATCGCTCCGGACAACTGTATTTAGAATAATACTTCAATTGGATAGCCTCTCGATTCGCGCAATGGCTCTCTCGAATTAGGCCAATGCATTATTCCCTTCAAACCCAATAAATCAATCAAATTAAAACTGAATAATCGATTCAGTTTGAATTATTCGATTTTCGGTTCGATTTAAAAAATAGAAAATTTAAATTCAGTTTCAATTTCGATTTTTGATTTTGAAAAATCATAAAAATCAAACCGAACCAAATTACATATTATATATAAATACATAATATTAATTTTGATTTTATTTTTTATTTTAATTTAGATATAATTAAATTTAAACTAAAAATAAAATCAGTCTAAATTTTTTATTTTTGGTTTAAATCGAACGAAACTGAATTTAGTTCATTTTTTATAGTATTCGGTTCGATTCGATTTTTAAATTTTTAAAATCGAAAATTTCAATTTAATTTATTCAATTCGATTCGATTTTGAACCTGCTCGAACCACAGGAGCTCGATTTCCCATTTCAGGCCGGCTCTCGTTTGATTCAGTTGTTCATCAAGTTTGATCTCGACCCAAGCTACGGACCGTAGAGTTATTATGTGTGACGCTCATCTCGAGGCATCAGGCGCGAACGCAGTCTGTATTTCTTATTCGAGGTATAAAGCCACATTGCTCGATGTTCTACTCTACATAATAATAACACGCGGGAAATAAAAAGGTACAACAAATTCATGCTTGAAATAATGTGAGAATGTTCGATCCCAAAATACGACAATTTTGAGGGTTGGATTGATAAATATGTTTCGGTACAACGCCAATGATGAGGTCCACTCCACATGACCAGTTGAAGGAATTTTAGCATATATGCCCTTGAAATATTCAAATTTTTGTTTGTCTTCTTTTTTCATTACGCATAGGCCGATGAAAATCCTTCTGCATGGGTGCCTCTATTTGTCTTGCAATTTTTGCAATTACACCTCAAAAGGGGCATTTTAGGGGTATCCACGTAAACTGTAGATATTTTAGGGGCATAGATGCAAAAGTCCCAAATTTAAATTGGATGAAGACGGTGGAGTTAAGTTTCACATGTTCATCATTTATTACGAGCCAACTAATCTATTCCTGTTTAGTTCTCCAATAGAAAAATGCACTGAAACTTATTTGCTTTTGTTGTAAATTTTCTTGTAAAATTGTTGGTGTTTGTGGCTTTATCTATTTAGAGAGTGGAAGAAGCCAATTTTAGTCCTAAATGGCCATTAATATTTAGGAAAAAAATACTACAAAATTTTTAAAATTTTTTGTAACTTTTTATCAATTTCTTATATTTTCAAAATATTTTATCAGCCTTTTAAAAATTTTTAAAATTCAAAATCAATCCTTAAAGCGATTAAAATTTTAAATAAAAATATAAGTATTTATAAATATTATACCTTATATATAAATATTTTACCTCTTATATAAATACTTATATATGAAATAAAAGATTTACATATAGGATAAACTATTTATAGATAATGATAGATTCACACTTTTATTTAAACAGTTAACTACTTCATACATTAATTTTGAATTTAGAAACTTTTAAAAATTGATAATAAAAAATTTTAAAAAAATGAGAGATTGATCAGAAATTTCAAAATTTTTTTGATAATTCTCCCTAATATTTATCTTTTATTAAGATTTTCAAAAATATTAATGCCAAAAAGACTCATTTGTTGCTTTAGTGGATTTTACTGCTTAATCATATATTTTTGAAATTTTATCTTATTCTTTTCTGAGTTTGCTATATTTATAGAAAATTTTTCAATAATTATAACAAAAATATTTTAATTTTTTAATTATAAGAGGAATTTTTCAATTACTTGCGTGTTGTTTATACGATGCCCAAAGTTGTCCAGTCCTAATCGCACAACTCGAAACCTAATTTGTCATTAACAACCTAATAGTTGGATAGCTCAGTTGGCCCTAAACGCTAATTATGTAAGTGCAGCTGTATTGCGCATAGGCGATTCAACCCTACCACTCGGTATACATGCGGTGGGAGGTCGGCTACACGGTGCGTTAACTGTGATCCCTCCGGAGGCGACTGAAAGCAAAGTTTTAAATTTTAATTTTGATTTTAATTTCAACCCTTAGTAACATCAAAATTGATATGTTTTGGCCGTTTTGGCTTTTTGGATTTTAGTTTCGGATATTTTAGTTTCGATCAAAATTTTCTTTATAATTATTAATTATGTATTGACTAGAATTTAACTATATTTTAACTGTATTTTGACTTTAAATTAAAAATATAATAAAATTTTGAAATTTTTTTTTATAAAAGTTTAAACTTATAAAAAAATTTATAATTAATTTTACCATAATATTAAATATTATTTTAATTAATTAAAATTAATTTTGATAGTTAATCACTGATATAGTCTATTTTTTATATATTACTGTATAAAAAAACATACGAAAAATAATATGAATGTCATTAAAAATTAAAAATTAACATAAGCAAATTTAACTTATCATTAAAATATACTTGACATATACATAATTTATTAATTATAACGTAATACAACTAATTATCATCATCATCATCAATTGAGTTTGGAACATCTAGGTGCAGAATTATAAATTCAGTACCTGAACGATTCAGATGAGCATTTGTAGGCATATGAGCCAGAACAACTAGCTCTGAGCGATCTCGTGGTGGCGGTTCACATGGGGGTGGGACCGGCATAATTTTTTTTTGGCTTTTATTTTCGATGAAATGATCATGCACGTATGCACATGAACAAAGAAATTAACGCATTTCAGTTAAAACCATTTTTATTTCAGCTTTAACAAAAATATTTTCTTATTTATTAATTATATTTTGACCAAAATTTAACTTTATTTTAATTATTTTTAACTTCAAATTAAAAATATTATATTATGTTTAAAAAATTTTGAAAATAGTGAATAGTACCATACACTAAAACTCGTACACGTGAACAGTCCCATACATGTGAATAGTATTTGTCAGAGATCGGGGAGGAAACAAGTGTGCTGGCGCGGGGGTTTGGCCGGTGAGAGCGCCGGAGCCGGGTTTGCGACAATGCTGGTGAGAGTGAGAGGTCGGCGCCAACTCGCAAGTGTTGGGGCCAAGCCGTCGACGACGCGAGGCCCGCAAGGGAGCAGCGCCACCCTGGCAAGCACGTAGCAACAGGCACCGGATGCCGACGCAAGGGCATAGGCATAGGGGACAGGCCGACGAGCGCTTGAGCGCGGGCATGAGACCGACACGAGGATGGTGAGGGAGCAAGTGGCGGCGAGATGCCGGCTAGGGCGCGAGCGGCAGGCTGGCAAGCTCGCTCATGCTCATGCTTGGAAACGGGTGCCAGAAGCCGGAGCGAGGGCGTGAGGCCGGCGAGAGCACAGGTGCCAGACTAGCAAGCGAGACACCAGAGAGGGAGCGGGCACGGGGCGGGTGCGAGCATGACGCCGGCGAGGGCACAGACGCGAGCGCGATGCCGGCGAGGGCACGGGCGCGGGCACGAGCCCAAGGCCGGCGAGGGCAAGGGCGCCATGCTGGCGAGCTCGATAGCTCTCGCGCTCGGGCGCAGGTGCTAGAGGCGGTGCTAGCGGGCTCGCCAGCCTGGCGCTGGCACCCTCGCACCAGCCTCTGGCGCCCGCACCGTGTGCTCTCGCAAGCACGGGTGCAGGCACGAGGCTGGTGACGTCGTGGACGCTAGGCTGGCGAGCACACTCATGCAAGCGCACGAGGCGGGCACCAGAGGTTGGCGCGAGGGTGCGGGTTAGATGCCGACGAGGGCTCAGGCGTTGGTACAAGGCCGGCGAAGCTGTGAGCACGAAACCAGTGAGGGCATGAGCGTGAGGCCGGCGACTGTGCAAGTGCCATGCTAGCGAGCTTGCTCATGCTCACGCTTAGGCCCGTGCGCCAAAGGTTGGCACGAGCAAACTCGCCAACCTAGCACCCGCGCCCTCACACTAGCCTCTGGTGCCCGCCCCCGTGCGCGCGCGCGAGCGCGGGTACGAGGACAGTGACGGCGCAAGCGAGTGCATGGATGCGGGTGCCAGAGGCCGGTGTGAGGGCGTGGACTCGATGTCGGCGAGGGCTTGAGCGTTGGTGCGAGGTCGGCGAGGCCGCGAGCGCGAGGCACGCAACGACGCGGGCGCCATGGTGGCGAGCTCACTTGCGCTCAAGAGTGGGCCCCAGAGGCCATCGCGAGCGAGCTCGCCAACCTGGCGCGCGCGCCCGCGCCCGCGCCCTTGCCGACCTCTCACCAGCGCTCGAACCCTCACTGGCATGGTGCCGACGCTCTCGTGCTAGCCTCTGACACCTGCACCTTTGTGCTTGCGCAGGCGTGAGCACGAGGTCAGCGACGGCATGGGTGCAATGCTGGGGAGCTTGCTCACACTCACACTCGACCGGGAGCAAGCTCGCCATCCCAGTGCCCGCACTCTCGCCGGCCTCGCGTCAGCGCCTGAGCCCTCATTGGCATCGAGCCCTCACCCACACCTGCGCCCTTTGGCGCTCGCACCTACGCCCTCACTGGCCTCGTGTCCACGCCCGCACCCTCGCACCAGCCTCACACTCGCGCTTGTGGTCTCGCCGGGCTGGCTCTCTCTTTCGCAAGCTGACATTGGCTTCACACTCTCGCTCATGCCCTCGCTAGCCCGCTTCTCCTCTATGCGATCTCACTACATTTGCTCTGCTCGCTATCGCCGCACAATCTCCTCTACGCTCGCCGCTGCAAAATCCTAAACCGAAACCATATTTGGCGAAATGTTACGCCACTAGCCGAAACGTTTCAGTTTTGGCCAAGATTTAAAACTTTGACTGAAAGTCTATCCTTAAAGCTCTAGGTTTTGACGTCAAATATCTTCGTAATAAGGCTGTTGCGGAAAATATCGATATCCACCACAATTCACGATATAGAGGAAGAACAGAAAAGAGGAAAAGATAGCACATAAGAGATATATATGGGGAATTCGATTCAGAGAATATTATATTGATGAGAAGTGAAAGATAAGAAGATTACAACGATGGAGACGAAATTCTAATATCACCAACTCTCACAAAAGAATAAGTAGCCTAACTGTCATAAGACATATTGAGAGTATTGATCTATATATATCTCTCTCTCACTCTATATATTGAAACCCTTACATTAATGGTGTATTTATAGATGTGGCCTAATGATGTTTGAGTCAATGTAGAATATTGACTCAAATAAGACTTCTACTAATTTAAATCTTCTAGTAGAAGATAAATCTAGATAAGGATTAGGCTCACTAAATAATTTTCTAATATAATTAAGACTATCTGGAAAATCTGAATTCGAGACACCATAAAGCCAACAATCTTCACCTTGGCTCGAATCATCTTATTCTCTGAATTTAAATCTTCAATAGATGTCTTTGCCATTACCTTCTAGTAATTTCACCAGATTTCAAGTATAGTTCTTTTGAATAGAATCCATCTCTTCATTCATAACAGCTTACCACTGAGAAGAATTCTTATCCTGCATTACTTCTTTATAGAAAGAAGGATCACCATTGTCAGTAACTAAAGCAAAAGCTACCATATCTTCAAAACCATACCTTTCAAGTGGCTTTATTTTTCTTTGAGATCTTCGAAGTGGAGTCTTTTCAGAAACTTGATTCTTAGAATTTTTTTGAGAGTTGGGCATACCCTGAATATCTTCTTCTGAAGGAACTACATGCTCCACCTCCACTTGCATTATATCATTGGGATCTTTCTTGAGAAATTTTAATATAACACTTTCATCAAATACTATGTCTCTCTTAATAATTACATTTAAAATAGTAGGATCCCACAAACGATAGCCTTTGACGCCTTTAGCATAACCCAGGAAAATACAATTTTTAGAACGTGCATTTAACTTTTCCTTGATAACATGCACATAAGCAGGGCAACCAAAAATCTTTAAAGAAGAATAATTTACAGGTTGACCAGTCCATACCTCTTCAGGAGTCTTGCAATTAATGGCTATTTGAGAAGAGCGATTCACAATGAAGCATGCTGTATTGACTGCTTCTGCCCAAAAATCTTTATCAAGATTAGCTGTACTGAGCATACTACGTGCTTTCTCAAACAAGGTTCTGTTCATCCTTTTAGCCACATCATTTTGTTGAGGTTTTCCTGGGATGGTAAAGTGGCATTTGATGCCTTTATCTTCACAGAATTTGAGAAATTTTGTTGATTTGTACTCTCTGTCATTATCACTTCTGAGGTATTTGATTTTTCTACTAGTCCTTTTTTCAACTGAAGTTTTCCATTGTTTGAAAACAGAAAACACTTCGGCTTTGTGATGCAAAAAATAAATCCACACTTTTCTTGAAAAATCATCAATAAAACTGACAAAATAACGAGCACCAGATTTTAATGGAATAGGAGAGCACCACACATCAGAATGAATATAATCAATTAAGCCTTTAGTGCAATGAGTACCGCTGTTAAACTTTACCTTGGACTATTTACCATAAAGACAATGCTCACAGAAATCCAATTTGTATGAGTTGAGGTCTTTCAGTAATTTTCTTTTGTTGAGCTCGCTTAAACCTTGCTCACTCATATGACCAAAACGCATATGCCATAAGTGGGTCATATCAGAAGAAGAAGCCTGAAAAATTGCTGCTCCACCTGCAACGATTTTTCCTACTAACTCATATAAATTTTCATGCTTTAGGCCCTTCATCGCTATTAATGAACCTTTAGCAACTTTAAGAACCCCACCTTCAGCAGAATACTTATAACCAGCGGAATCCAAAGCACCCAAAGAGATCAAATTCTTTTTCAAATAAGGAACATGTCTAACATCAGTAAGAGTTCTAATAATATTATCAAACATCTTAATTTTGATTATTCTAATTCCAACAGTTTTGCATGGATTGTTATTACCCATCAAAACCAAACCACCATCATAGGACTTGTAGTCTTCAAACCAATCCTTATTAGGACACATGTGGTAAGAACAACCAGAATTAAGAATCCAAATATCATGGTAACGATCAAAATTAGAACTAATAGAGAGAATGTTACCCAAATCATTATCAGAACTCCCTTCAACAACTGACACTTGTTCTTTGGCTTGCTCTTTAGATTGAGATTCTCTTTCTTTCTTTACTTTGAGCTTCCAACAATATTTAATTGTATGTCCCATCTTCTTACAATACGTGCAGTTTATTTCTTTGGATTTGGATCTAGAACGACCTGTTCTTAATCTTTTTTTGGTACGACCTCTGACAATTAATGCTTCTGAGTGTGACACATCCGCTCCAATCTTTTTCAAATATTCATTAGATAGAAGGGCAGCAGAAATATCGTCAAATTTCAAATCCTTCCCATACATGAGAGTAGTTTTAAGATTCTCAAGAAAAGGAGGTAAGGACGATAATAAAATAATTGTCTTGTCTTCATCTTCAATTTTAATATCAATGCTTAACAATTGAGAGACAAGTTTATTAAAAGTATTAAGATGATCAACTATATTCGTACCTTCTATCATTCAAAAATTGAAGAGCTTCTGCTTTAAATAAACTCGATTTGAGATAGACTTACTCATATACTATTTCTCCAGTTTTTTCCATAACTCTGAAGGTGATGTTTCATCAAGAAACGGATAGAGTACCTCATCGGTGAGACTGAGGATGATTGTGCTATGTGCACTAACCTTCTGATTTTCCCAGACACTTTCAACGATATCTTCAGGCTTGACGTCCTCCAATGTATTTCTCAATCCTTGTTGAGTAAGAATTGCACGAACTCTTGCTTGCCAAATAGGGAATCATTGCTTTCCATTGAATTTCTCTATATCGAACTTCGTAGTAGACATATTGAACCAAGCTTTGATACCATTTGTTGCGGAAAATATCGATGTCCACCACAATTCACGATATAGAGGAAGAAAAGAAAAGAGGAAAAGATAACACATAAGAGATATATGTGAGAAAGATGATTCAGAGGATATTGTATTGATGAGAAGAGAAAGATAAGAAGATTACAATGATGGAGACGAAACTCCAATATCACCAACTCTCACAAAAGACTAAGTAGCCTAACCGTCACAAGACGTATTAAGAGTATTGATCTATATCTCTCTCTCTTACACTCTATATATTGAAACCCTTACATCAATGGTGTATTTATAGATGTGGCCTAATGATGTTTGAGTCAAAATAGAAAACTGACTCAAATAAGACTTCTACTAATTTAAGTCTTCTAGTAGAAGATAAATCTAGATAAGGATTAGGCCCACTAAATAACTTTCTAATATAATTAAGACTATCCAGAAAATCCGGATTCGAGACACCATAAAGCCAACATAAGGCATCTATAACTGTTCATATAGAGAATTTATGAGTCTATATCCGGCGACAGGACCGCCAGATAGTGGTAGTTACATCGACTCTCTAGATACCAAGGGTGTTTAATTTGGCATCAGAATCAAGATCATCATTTTCTTCTGATCAATCTACTATTTAAATGTTAAAAACAATCAAATTTTTTTTACGTTATTTTAAAAAAAATTATCATACTACTTTTACATTTATTCATTCAAATTTCAATAAATAATATACCCAAATGCATAAAGATCCAAAAAAATTTAAACCATTTACCAGCTAGATTAGCATGTAAATACCAAGGTTCGCTGTTCTGGCCGAAACCGAAACGTTTCGGTTTCGGCCAGAACAGCGACGAAACCGCAGATTTTGTATCGGTTACGGTTTACTGTTCATCACTGTTCATTACTGTTCATCTTCGCCAACGAACGCACGCGGGAGCGGGAGCTCGCCGGGCTCGAGCGCGCGGGCGAGAGCTCGCCGGGCGCGCTCAGGCGGGCGAGAGCTCGCCGGGCTTGCGTGCGGGCGGGCGGGAGCTCGCCGGGCTCGCGCGCAGGGGCGTGAGCTCGCCGGGATCGCACGCACGGGCGGGAGCTCGTCGAGCTCGCGCGTGGGCGGGCTCGAGCGTGGGCGGGTGGGAGCTCGCCGGGCTCGACGGAGCGGGCGGGCGGCGCGGATGCTTGCCGGAGCTCGCCGGCTGGTTGGGGGGGGGGAGTCGGGCGGGCGGGCGGGGTGGGGGGGGGGGGGGGGCGGGGGGTGGGTGGTGGGGTTTTTGGCGAGAGCTCCGGTTGCGGGACAAGCGGGGAGGCTCGCGAGTCTCGCCGGGTGGGGGCGGGGTGGGGGGGTCGTGGGGAGGACCTCGCGCTGGTTTCGTGTTCGAACCCAAAAACCCTGTGCTCTTTCTAGTTTACCGCCGTTCTCTCGCCTATCTCGTGCCCTCGCTAACCTGACTCGTACTCTCGTAAGATGAGGCTGGCCTTACACTGGGGCCAGTGTTGTCGCCAATTTAATTTCAACGTCCTTATCGGTTTCTGTCAGATATTATTTACGTACATAATATTATTCACGTAATTATTCATTATGTTTAAAAAATTTTAAATGTATTATAATTTTTTAATTTGAAGTTAAAAAATAATTAAAATTAAATTAAATTTTAGTCAAAATATAATTTTTATTTTAGACCTTCGATATATGGTTATACTTCAGAACCACTGCCATGAGATCGCACAGAGCTAATTGTTTTGATTCATATGCCCATAAATGCTTGTCCGGATCATCCAGGTACTAAATTTGTAATTCCACACCCAGATGTTCCAAACTCAACCGATGATGATTATGATGATTAGTTGTATTATCTTAGAATTTATAAATTATGTACGTGTGAAATATATTTTAATGAAAAGTTAAATTTATTTATGTTAATTTTTAAATTTTAATCATATTCATATCATTTCTTATATATTTTTTTAATACACTAATATATATTAAAAGCAGACAATATTAGTGACTAACTATCAAAATTAATTTTAATTAGCTTAAATAATATTTGAAATTATTATAAAATTAAGTATAAATTCATTCATAATTTTTCAAATTTTTTCTAATATTTTATTGTATTTTTAATTTGAAGTCAAAGCACAGTCAAAATATAGTCAAACTATAGTCAACGTCCAATTAATAATTTAAAAAATTCTTTCGGCTGAGACCGAAATGACCGAAACTGAAGCCAAAACGTATCGGTTTCGGCAAAACGTATCGGTTTCGGCCGGTCCCGAAACCGAAACCGAAATCGAAACCGTAAACCATGGTAAATACTAAAAATTTGGCTAGACTATCTCTTTATATTTTAATTTTGATTTTGAACTTAATCTTAACCTTGATTCCGAGCCAAACGGTGTCTAAGTGTGTGTTTGATTTGAGATAATATTATTTTTTAATCGAATTAGCTAATTTTTATTTAAATTAAAAATATTATTTCAAAATAAGATTTTTTATTTCAAATCAAACACTTTCTAAAATTTTAAAAATTTATTTCAAATTAAACATAATAATAATAATAATAATAATAATAATAATAATAATAATAATGGGCATAACTTATTTATATAATATAACATCAGGCATGAGGAAAATATAATAATATTAGAGGTAGAGAAAATTGGAATCTTTCCCACTTCAACACGCAATTAATTCAAGTCAAATGTTTACGTCAGATTCTTTATTACTTGCATTGCATGATAATGATAGGAGTAAACAGCTTAAATAATCACAAATTACAAAATTAATGTATAAGCAGTTGAAAATCTTGATGTCATTAATCATATTAACTCTCATAATCCTTCCAAGTCAAAGTCACACTAGACAGCTGGCTTCACATTAGTCTGAATTGCAAACAGGCAAAGTAACAAAAAAAAATGTGAAGTCAGTGTGTTTGGTTTGTTCCACTTCATCTCAGAAATGATTTATTCATAAGCCACATACTGAGATACAAAACTATCTTCAAAAACATAATGAAGAAAAATAATTCACTACAAGGGTGGATATCAAAGCTCTATTTCAGTGAGCACCTTACTCATAATATAAGAAGTATTATTTATTTCTTTAGTTGCTTATTAATATTAAGTTTATTGCTTATTTTGAAGTTATTATATATAAAAAAGTAATTTGTTTGGCTTGGATCTAACTAATAAGAGAGATTCAGGGAAGTACTTTTTGGGAGTTTCAAAATTTTTGTTGCACTTCTTCATCTATTTGAATCTAAGGCTCTGCTTAAGTGCCTTTAAAAAAGACAAATATTTCTTGTTTAACTTGGATAAGAAATATTTCAGGATTGCAAATTGACCCATGAGCCTTTACAATTTTTTGGTAAAACTTGGAGACTTCATTTATAGAACTACTTTAATCTTCTTAAGATTTGTTTCTATTTCTCATTCTGAAATGAGATAATCAAGAAACTTTTTTGAACTTATTACAAAGACATACTTCTTTGGGTTTAACTTCATTCTAAACTTTTGAAATGTATCAAAAGCTTTTTCTAAATCTCTAAAATATCCATCAACATGGAGTCTCTTTACCGGCATGTTGTTGATATATTCTTTCACGTTCCTTCTGAGCTAAGACTCAAAAACTCCATTCACCATTTTTTGATGTCACCCATGTATTTTTTAGTCCAAAGGATATTGCGACGTAGTAAAAGATACCTTGGTTGGTAATGAACGTTATTTTTTCCTCATCTTTTGAATACATTTGAATTTGGTAGTAATTCAAGAATACATTCAATAAGCTAAAGAGTTGATGTCCCAAGGTAGAGTCAACAAATTGGTCTATTTTTGGTAGTGGATAACTATCCTTCGAGTAAGCCTTATTCAAATCGGTGAAATTAACGCACATTTTTTACTTGTCATTGAAATTCTTCACCATCACTATATTACTTAGCCATTTAGGGTAATGAACTTCTCTAATGAATCATGTATTAAGAAGCTTATTTATCACTTCCGAAATAGCCTTTTGATGCTTGAAAGTAAAATACCTCTTCTTCTGCTTGATCGGTTTGTGGTTCTTAGCCACAATAAGCTCGTGTTGCATCACTGAGACATCTATAATGGGCAAATTTTTGGGGGACCAAGTGAAAATATCTTGGCTCTTCGGTAAAAATTCCCTAAGTTCAGTGTGCAAGAGCTCTGTAAGATTCACTCCGAGCTTCAGCGTTCTCCCCAAGTCTTCATCAACAATCAAGTTGACAAGTTACTCAATAGGTTCAGTGTGCATCTTTTTTGGTTCGGTAGTAGACTCATTGACTTTTGCAATCGCCTTTTTGGTTAAGATTATTTTGCTAATAGACTGCCTCACACTTCTTGGTAAGACTTTGGTCATCCTATGTTTTTGCTATGTAATTTTTAATTAAAAATGTCATAACTATAAAAAGTTGATATTACCATTTGAAACTGTTTGAGTGTTGAATTACCCAAGATCACGTTATAGATGGATTGAGTCAAAACCACCATGAACTTAAACTTAATTGTGGTACTCTTTGAATTTTCTCTAATTGTGAGGAATAAGTCGATCACACCGAGCGGAGTGACTGAGTCTCTCATGAATCTAGTAAGCATCCTGACATATAATTTCAACTTCTACTTCATCTTCATCCGATTATAAGCTTGGGTGAATGAGATATTTGTCAAGCTCCTCATATCTATCATGATATATTGTGAGGTATAGTCATCCAAAATTATCGAGATCACCAACACATCATTGTGGAGTGCTGAAATTTTCTCTAAGTCTTTTGCAGAAAAAACTATGTCTTCGAGTTTTAGTTCACGACATTATCTCTTCATCTCCTCCTACCCTCCATTAATGATTCAACATTTGCTAGTTGATGTTGAAACTTTAATTTGACTTGATGGTCTTATTAGGGTCATGTTGAGACATCCTTTGATCGAGAGGGTTGTGAAACTTGGGGGTGGGATTCCTCCGGGGAGACCTTGTTGGTTTGCCTCCTATGCCCGAGGTTCTTCAGCTCATTTACTCCATCATATATACTACTCGAGGTGACTCTCCTTAATGAGTCTTTTGATTACATCCTTAAGGTGCTTGTATTCTTCAATGTCTTGGCTATGATTTTTATGGAAACGATAATAGCTTAATTTGTCCAATATCTGCCTGTTGGTGTGAATAGGCAAGGGCCTTTTTAGAAAGTCTCGATACTCATTCTGGGTCAACACTTCAATTCTTGAATTATTCAAGAGCGTTTATATTTAGAACTTGCTTTTGCACTCCCTTCGCTCAATTCTTTGCTATTTTTGACTCAAGGAGTTTGATCTCCCTTCTTTGGTTTGCTACTACCCTCCGATTCTCTTTTAGCAGAAATCACCTCCTCAACATTGATGTGTTCTTTAACTTGCGGATAAATTCAGTCAAGCTTTTGAAAGGTCAACGGTCCATCTCATAGGCCACTCAGCTTAATAGATTCCATTAATTGTAATAGTAAGAACAAAACCAGATACTCTCTTAAGCTCTCCCCTATTTTTTGCTTCAGTATTAGAATTGTAGAGGGGGTCCTTTCACCAAGGTACTAGTGAGATAAATTGCTCTATGAATTTATTAGAGTTAAAAATATCTTGGGAGTCCAAAATACCAAACTCGAGTTAGACTTTATAATGTCATTAAATACGACTTGCACATGGTGGAGTCCCACTCTTCTTGCAGGATTATTATATTTCTAAATATGCTAATGTGATCCATGGGGTCCTTCAAACCATCGTATACCTCATAGAGAGGCTTCATGAACTTTAGTTGCACCGAAAACTAGGCTATCTCGAGAATTAATGGGTGTTGTACCTCACTTGGTTCAGGTGAAATGCTACCGTAGGCTTCTCCCAAGCTATTTATGATACAACCTCTCTCTAGCTACCTGCTCCGGTCCTAGGCGAGGCTTGAGTAGTATATGTGTAGTAGATGGCCTTGTTGGTTAGGTCATAGGTGGGGTTGTACCCTTTGAAATCCCTCGAGATCCAATACCAAAGTGAAACACCTACCGAGGGACCTTGATGACTTGAATAGTGTTGTCTACTAGTGTGTGTCTAGCTCACTGTATGTGACTGTGACTCATATTGTTGGTTCGGTACAGTACCTTGAGTAGAAGCTTAGGCTTAAACTTGAGCCTACTGTGAGTATAATAGGCTTGGAGGTTTTGCATCATTTGGGCTAGACTATGCAGCTGTTGGGCCTGAAAATTATGCATGGCCTATGCCTAAACCTCCAACAATTGATCCATTTGCTAAACTGCAATAACTTAAGTCTGAAACTCCTACCGACTCACCTTGTGGGAGGGGCTGGGTGATATATCAAGGATTGTCAATAGAGAAACCCCCGAGGCTATTGTTGCATTGGTAGTCAAGTCGTTGAGTTTGCTTGCTAAGTTACCTCACGTGTTCAACCAAAGGAGTTGTATGATTCTACTAGCACCGGAGTAATCTGCCCCCTAGGTTAGTTCCTGAATGATGATGGTCTCATTGCTTTTAGAGGCATGGTCAAAGAATCATCAAGGATCTTTTGGATTAATATAGGAGAGAGGTGGAGTAGATTTCAATAAAAGTACTATTATTGATGGAGCCCGATTTATCACTTGCTTCAGTTCGAGAGGCTTCTCGAGATTACGATCCTCTAAATTGTTCTTTCACCAACTTGCAAGAGGAAGAAATCGCAAACAAGACCATCAAAAACTCTCCAATAGTGATTGCTTCGACACTTAAGTCAGTCAAGAGCATAATGAAATAGTTGAGAAAGAAATTGGGAATTAATTCTTTACCTTTACGGATATTGTACTATTTATAGGGTTTGGAGGCGGTTCAACATATTCAAGATTTTGTGATCTTAGCCGTAATCCCTTCGAACTCCTTGTAACAGATTGCCACAAATCCCAAATTTCTTGAGATTAATCTCTGAAGATAAATATTTGTTAATTTTCATAAATATTCGGTTACCTTCATTCATGAGCTGAGATCATCAATCTTCCTAAATTATCTCGAGATAAGTATTTACCAAGTAGACAAAGCCAAGGCCACTGAACTCGCTCATCTCTTAATTCTTAATTGTTGTGACCTGGGGTCAATAGCCTCAATTGGTAGCTTAATCTATAAATTGAGTTTTGGTTCGTTGATCCGAGCACTTTAATTCGATGTATCATCAAAGTTTAATTGTTCTACCAACTTGATCAGTAGAAATAGTGCTAGTAATGTTGATCACATTGATTATTTTTTTTGTCACAAGAAGTCTTTTCTTCTCGATATTAAAAATAATAATAATAAAATAAAAAATTTTAGGAAAAGAACAAAAAAATAGAAGGACATTTTGGGAATTTCACATAGTGATCCTCCCCATGCCTATTTGTATTAAGGGTGAGCAAAACCAATTTACCTTAGTGGTTTTAGATATTTTAGCACCAGAACTGGATTCATATTCTTAAAAAATTGAGAACCGAAATCATACCAATTTAGATTAAGAACAGATTTTTCAGTTTCAGTTCTAAACCGATTCTAAAACCAGTATACCAGTTTTTAAATTATTAATTTTAAAATCTATATTTTACATTATAATCCTATAAAAAATTTAATTTTAAATACACTAACATACACATATTCAAAAAATTATAGCTGAAAATGGGATGAGGAGTAGCTTCGTTATCAGTTAAAATCTCTGATAAATTTTATTTACATAGCTTCAGATCTATTTCTGAAGTTGAGCCAATATCAGAGGGATTATGCAATGCAACAATAGTAGATCATCCTTGCCATGACTTGAGATGTCTTCATCTTGTCCTCTTTTCTTCCTCGCATTTGCTTTTTCAATTGGCTTAACAGTTAGCATTCAATATGTGTAAGTTTGACAATAATTTTCTATTTAAAATCAACAGTTAGAGAATACTAGAGTTAGACATCTTTGCTAGCAAGTTCATAAGGACGCAAATAAGCAATACAAGAAAATGGGATGTCAGTTTAAAGTTAGACATCTTTGTTGGCAGTCTGGTAGGTTTATAAGGATGCAGATAAATAAACCATGCTGGCAAAAATAGGAATATAGTGCAGACATATGATTCTCCAGTTATAAAGAAATCATTCTTCACATACACTGGGTGTTCAGTGAAAAATGCCTGAGAGCACAAAACACATGAAATTACTACAATGTAAATCTAGAAAAAGCAAAAAAATACTAATGTTTGGAAATCTAGGAAGAAATATATATATATATATATATATATATATATTATATATATATATATATGAAGAAATCATTAGTTAAAGAATGCTAGAGTCATACATCTTTGCTAGTAGGTTCATAGGAATGTAGATAAGCAATACAAAAAAATGGGATGTCAGTCTAGAGTCATACATCTTTACTGGCAGATTTATAAGGATGCAGATAAGCAATATAAGAAAATGAAATGTCAGTCTAGAGCTAGATATCTTTGCTGGTAGGTTCATAGGGATGCAGATAAACAAATCCTACTGGCAAAAGTAGGAATATAGTGCCCAGCATATGATCCTCCACTTATAAAGAAGTCATTATCCACATACACTAGGTGTTCAATAAAAAATGTTTGAGAGCATAAAACACAAGAAATTACTACAATATAAATCCAGAAAGAACAAAAAAGTACTAATACTTCGAAATCCAAAAAGAAAGAGATATATATACCTGAAGAAATCAACAGTTAGAAAATACTAGAGTCAGACATCTTTGTTGGCAGGTTCATAGGGACGCAGATAAGTAATACAAGAAGGTGAGATGTCACAATGTTCACTATCTTATTCTTCTGGACCTTCTCAGCGATGGGATGTCACCAATCCATGCCATGTAGAAAGAACCTACAGTTGTATTGTTCAGTTAGTAGAGTAGCAGAATAAATTTAAACATCATAAAGAGAGAGTTGGGTAATACAACAAGATGTCCAGATCAGATTTAAGAGTAAAAATAAAAATGAAGTGCTAACCTTTAAATCTGACCAATTTTCAATTGGATTATTCCTCGGGTCAAGGTTTTGGAGCTTAACATTATAATCCTATAAAAATTTAATTTTAAATACACTAATATGCACATATTAAAAAATTATAGGAGGAAATGGGATGAGTAGTAGCTTCATTATCAGTTAAAATCTCAAATAAATTTTGTTTAGATAGCTTCATATCTGTTTTTGAAGTTGAGCCAATATCAGAGGGATTATGTAGTGTAGCAGTAGTAGATCATCCTTGTCATGACCTGAGATGTCTTCACCTTATCCTCTTTTCTTCCTCGCATTTGCTCATTCAATTGGCTTAGCAGTTAGCATTCAATATGTGTAAGTTTGGCAATAATTTTCTAATTAAAATCAATAGTTAGAGAATACTAGAGTCAGACATCTTTACTGGCTTCTTTACTGGCAAGTTCATAGGGATACATATAAGCAATACAAGAAGGTGGGATGTTACCATATTCACTATATTATCCTTCTAGACCTTTTCAGTGATAGGATATCACCAATCTATGCCATGCAAAAAGAATCTACAATTGTATTGTTCACTTAGTAGAGCAGCAATAAATTTAAGTATCTTACAGAAAGAGTTGGGTAATATAACAAGATATCCATATTAGATTTAAGAGCAAAAACAAAACATGAAGTGTTATCCTTTATATCTGACTAATTTTCAATTGGATTATTCCCCAGGTCAAGGTTTTGGAGCTTAACATTATAATCCTATAAAAATTTAATTTTAAATACACTAACATGCACATATTAAAAAAATTATAGGTGAAAAAGGGATAAGCAGCAGCTTCATTTTCAGTTAAAATCTCAAATAAATTTTGTTTAGATAGCTTCATATCTGTTTCTGAAGTTGAGCTAATATAAGAGGGATTATGCAATGCAGCAGTAGCAGATCATCTTTTCTATGACTTGAGATGTCTTCACCTTGTCCTCTTTTCTTCCTCGCATTTGCTCTTTCAATTAGCTTAGTAGTTAGCATTCAATATGTGTAAGTTTAGCAATAATTTTCTAATCAAAATCAACAGTTAGAGAATACCAGAGTCAGATATCTTTGCTGGTAGGTTCATAGGGACTTAGATAAGCAATATAAGAAAATGGGATGTTAGTATAGAGTCAAACATCTTTACTGACAGGTTCATAGAGACGTAGACAAACAAGCCATGCCGGCAAAAGTAGGAATATAGTGCCCAGCATATGATCCTCTAGTTATAAAGAAGTCATTCTCCATATATACTAGGTGTTCAGTGAAAATTGTCTGAGAGCATAAGACACAGGAAATTACTACAATATAAATACAGAAAAAGCAAAAAAGTACTAATGCTTGGAAATCCAGGAAAAAACGATATATATACCTAAAGAAATTAACAATTAGATAATACTAGAGTCAGACATCTTTACTAATAGGTTCATAGGGACGAAGATAAGTCATACAAGAAGGTGAGATGTAACCATGTTCACTATTTCATCCTTCTGGACCTTCTCAGTGATGGGATGTCACCAATCCATGCCATGCAGAAAGAACCTACAATTGTATTGTTCAGTCAGTAGAGAAGTAGAATAAATTTAAGTATCTTAAAAAGAGAGTTGAGTAATACAATAAGATGTCAAGATTATATTTAAGAGCAAAAATGAAAAATGAAGTGTTAAACTTTAAATCTGACCAATTTTCGATTGGATTATTCCCCATGTCAAGTAGTAGTAGCATTCTACGAAATGTAGAAGCTAAGTTATACAAAATGTAACTTACATTCCCAAAATTACATGCATCAATAAAGAAAATTAGTCATCAATTGAGATTATTATTTTCATTTTTCTCGTCATTTTTGCAATTATAAAGATAAAACATGTGAAATATATAGAATAAATATTAAAATCAATAATTAATTTTTATAAAAATAATACAATGAATAAGTAATTTTTACCTTTGGATATCTTTTCAATTTCATCAAGTGTCTCCTCAATATTAATAGAAGAACTAGTAGAATGCAACCAATCTTGTGTACAAATAAGTGCTTCTACCATTTTTGTAGATAGAGAACTTCAAAATTGATCAAGAACTCGATCTCCAGTACTAAAAGCCGACTCTAAAACAATAGTAGATATGGGCATCACAAGCACATCTTTAGCCATCATGAAAAGAACTAGATACCTACCACTGTTTGTTTTCCACCAAAGAAGAATATCAAAATCTTATGCCTCATCTTCACGTTCCTCCTTCAAATATTTATTCAATTCTATTTTGCAAGTAGAAGTCTTTTGTTTTGCTTTTGCTTTTCTCAATTCATCTTGAACCAGCTGAAGTACATCAAGATTACTTGTTCCAATAACATTCCTTTCTTTTATCAGTTCAACTCTTGCAATACTATGGGAAGAAGATGATGACTTTTCTATAGATGAATATTCTCGAAAAAGTCTATCCAAAATATTCTTCACTTTACACTTCAACTCATTGACTTTTTCATTCTCATAGCTTTCCCCAATCATCACTCTACACTCTCCAACTTTAGCCTAGGATCAAGCACAGAAGCAATAAATAACATAACATTGAGCTTTTCAATATTTGCCCAATATTTATCATATTTGGTCTTTATCTTAAAAGCCATATTACTTAAGCAAAAGTCATCTGATTCAAAAAATTTCTTGATCATCATGTCAATTCCATACATATTTTGTATGTATATATTTCTTGTAACATAAGAAGAACCAGATATGTTTAAAGTAATATCATAAAATACTTTCAAAAAAGGTAATAAAGCTCGAGCAACATCCCAATCTTCATATGTCGGTGAACCCCGTGACTTTCCCTTCATTAACTCCTCTACATATTTCGAATCTTGGATCTCCAATAATTCAAAAACTTTCTAAAATTTCAAAGCAACATCAAGCATTAGATATGTAGAGTTCCATCTTGTTTCAATATCAAGACAAACCAAACTTTTGCATTCTATTTTTTCTTGTTCCACACATATCTTGAGCCTTTGTATTCTTACCGGTGATGATCTTATATATTTAACTACAGCTTTAATTCTAGCAATAGGGTCATTTGAATCTTTAAGTCCTTCTTTAACAATTAGACTCAGGAGATGTGCACAGCATCTCACATGCAAATACTCTCCAATAAGTAAATGACCTTTTCAACTATCAAGCCTCTTCCTCAAGTATTAAACTCCAACATCATTAGAAGATATATTATCTACAGTAATTGTGAAGACTTTATCTATGCCCCAATCAAGTAAGCACAATTCCAATGTTTTACCAACTACCATACCAACATGACTTGAAACTAAATAAAAATTTAAATTTTTTTTAAGCTTCCAATTATCATCAATATAGTGAACAGTCACACTCATGTAACCCAAGTTTTGGCATGAGATCCAACAATCAGTCGTGATACTCATTCTTTGCTTCAACTTGCTAAAAAAATATTTTAGTTTTTTCTTTTCCTCCAAAAAAATTTTGAAACAATATCTAGAAACAGTAAATCGGGAAAAAAACATCAAATTTAGGTTATAATATAGAGGTATAGAACTTAAATCCTTCACCTTTAACATGTTTGAAAGATAGTTCATCAAGAATCAAATATTTGGCTAATACAATTCTATATGCTTCATAATTAAAATTCAATGTAACAAGTGTCCGTGCTTAAGTGTCACCACTGTCATCACTTATTGATTAAAAAGCTAAAGTTTTTTGTTTTTTCACCTCCATGTTTGGAGGATAATCTCTGCATCTACTTAAGTGAGTACTTAAACCACCTATTCTAAAATTAGAAGGACATGAAAGAAGACTTTCATAGTAACTACATTAGACTTTATCCTTGTAACCAACTTCATTGGAATCTAGTTTAGAAAAATAGTCCCACACTCATGAACTATTTTTTCTCACCTTCCAAGCTTTCTGATTTGTTTTATTTATCCTTGAAGTTACATCTTGAGTTTCACTTGCCTTTTCACCAACATTTTGATTTGGACAAAAAGATTTTATATTTGAAGCATTTATATTTGTATTTTGATTAGCGATTTCTCTACTTGAATCCATCTAGAATAGAAGAAAGAAGATAAATGAGGTACAATCAAAATGATTAAAGAAGATAAATATTGTATATATAGTGTTTTATTTTTTATTATGACCAACAGACCAAGCAGACAAGTAATATTGTTCCTAGTAGAACTACAGGAAAGGTTTTACTTCAAGGGAGCAGATATGTATCAAAAGGAAAATTAAAAAACATGTTTAATCATGATAAACACTTAAAATAGAGATTATAATCAAATCCAAATCCATGATAAAATCTATCATTTCACCAGCTTAGCCAGTGTATATCACATTAGTGACATTATCACTCTCCAAAGACCAATCCAGCATGAAATTCTAAGAAATGAAAAAGCACAATACTTAATTCATAGAATTGGCACGATCAGCCATGCCACAGCAAGAAAATCCCTCAAACAAGTTGAAATTCAGCTCCCAGTCCCAAAAATTGCTGAGAAAACCCTCAAAAATTGGAACTCAACATCAGTAAAAATTAGAAATCTATCAAGGATGGAGACAAAGGAGGGAGAGAGGGAGAAGAGGCAAGAGAAGAGCTAGTACTTGGTACTTGATAGAGTTGAGAGAAAGGGCATCCGGAGTAGATCGCTGCTCTGGCGATGGACGGAGGAGAAAGCAACACCAGCCACCAGATTAGCGATGGAGAGACTGAGGAAATGGGCATCGAAGTCAAAGTCTTAAGGTGACAGAGATGGCAAGACACTAGGGTTTGACTCTTTGGGAATGAGAAATTGAAGTAACAAAGATAGGGTTTCGACCTTTGAGAATGAGAAATCGAAGCACGTGGCGGCGAGATAGGAGATGTAAGGAACTAGGGCTAGGGTTTGAGCCTTTGAAAATGAGAAATTGAGGCAAGTGGAGACGAGATCAGAGATGTAGGGACCTAGGGCTAGGGTTTGAGCCTTTGAGAATGAGAAATCGAAGCAAGTGGCAACGAGATCGAAGATACAGGGAACTAAGACTTGAGTTTGAGCCGTTGAGAATAAGAAATCAGAGCAAGTGGCAACAAGATCGGAGATGTAGGGACCTATGGGTAAGGTTTGAGCCTTTAAGAATGAGAAATCGGAGCAAGTGGTGACAAGATCGAAAATGCAAGGACCTAGGGCTAGGGTTTAAGCCTTTGTGAATCAAAAATCGGAGCAAGTGGCACAGCGGGCAACGATTGGTGAGATTGAAGATGCAGGGACCTAAAGTTAGGATTTGAATCTTTGTAAATGAGAAATTGAGGCAACAAAGATAAGGTTTCGAACTTTCGACCTTTGAGAATTAGAAGAGAAATCAGAACGAGTGATGGGCCTGGTGACGACCGACGACGGCGAGATCGAAGATGTAGGAATTAGGGCTAGGGTTCAGCAAGGGGGACTGCGAGTCTGCATCGCTGAGAGTGCGAGGTCGGTTCAAAACTTTGAGAATGTGATGGAGATTGGAGTTGGAGATATATATATAGTTAAATAATCGATACGGTTCCGATTCACCGATTTTTCACATAATCTAAAACTGGAACCAAAATCAATTTTTGGTTTTGTTAAAATTAAAAACCGAAATCGTATCGGTTTTCTTTGAGAACCGGTTTTTCAATACGGTTCTCAACTGGTACAGTTCGCTATACTGATTTTTTGGTTTTTTTGCTCACCCCCTAATTTGTATACCCAAAATATTGGACTTGGTAATATATAATCCGACCCATTAATTCAATCTGAATTAGATGGGTTTAGATTTGTTATAATCGGGTTCAGGTCATAATCTAACTCGTTTATGAGTCGATTGATTCATTTATTTGTCAAGACATAAATGGATCGGGTTAAATCGAATCAACCCATTTACTAACTAAGCCAATCAATTTTATTTAACATTTTATTTTAGAATATTTTTAGTAAATTTTAAAATTATTGTTTATAAATTAAATATGTTATTATTATAATTAATTTTAAATAATAATATTGTTTAATTATTTAAAATATATTAAAACTATTAATATTACTTAAATATGTCGGATCAATTTAAATTAATTTAAGCCAATCCAATTTGAATTAATCGAGGTCAATTAATCTATCCATTTAAAAATCGAATCGTATTCAAATTTAAAAAATTAATCTATTTAATAAATAAATCGAATTTAAGTTAATTTATATAATATAATATTATAAATTTTACCTCAGCTAAACTCAACCCATCAACCCGAATTGCGGAGTCTACAAAACATGGCCCATATTAATAGACTTCCACCGCGACATGCCTCCTCAATTCAACCCCTTCTCGTTCTTCCTCTGTCTCTCTCTCTTCATTGCACTTTCTTCTCCTCCTCCTCCTCCTCCGTTGTGATCATGAAGCACCCCAAAAGCTTCCATCTTCCACCATTGTTATCCCTTCTCCTACTACTCCTCCTTATGGGTCATCTCATTCACTTTGTCCATGGCAGGAGAATCAAGGGCAAGCTCACTGGAGCCTGGCAAAGCGACAGGTACTCCTCCCCTTCCATCGGCCACTTCTCGATGCTTTATCCGACGAGCACCACCGTCCCCGACGACGAGCTCGACCCACTCTATGGAGTCTCCAAGAGATTAGTCCCTCAGGGTCCAAACCCTCTTCACAATTGAGTCATTCCTCCTTGATCAGCTTAGAGTGATAAACACAATACAAGGGTTTTTTTCTTTTATTTTGTTGAAGTTTTTGTGAGTTTATAGTTTATAGAATTAGAATTAGTCATATTGTACTTAATTCTTTTTTCATTAGAGGTTTGTAATGAAGGTGAAGAAATGTGATTAGATCTTTTTGTTTCCCTTAGTGATTCATTATCTTATAATCTACTAATTAAGTTAGTGTGACTCACTAGTAAATGATAGAAAAAAAATAGACCAATAAGTCAAATTTTATTGCTAAGGTGTCGCATTAAAGCAGATGAGCTGGAGCTTTCATGAGTTATAAAGCAAGCATATGGCTTGTTTTGTTATGATTTTTTTCAAATAAAAACGTGTCATTTTTTGAGTATTATACATATAATAATAATAATAATAATAATAATAATAATAATAATAATGAAAAGTCAAGATAGAGAAAAGAAAATAATTAGTATTACTTTTAGTTATCTTATATTATATTCAGAAAAGGCAAAATTTGGTAAAGGAATTTTTGGCATTTTGTTTAGATTAGATGAAAAAAGAATTTGGGAAAAGTTAGGCCCTTTTTTGCAAAGAAATATGTGGGGAGTAGATATGATTTATTTTATATTTTTAGCTTCCATGTTTAACCTTTAAAACTTTCTAAATTCACTATATTCTTCATCCAAAAAGAATTGGAAATGTGATCATAGATCAAAATTCATCATTTTTCAAACAAATATAAATACACTCAAATTTTATTTTCAGTAATTTTTAATAAATTAAAGAAACAGACCGGTTGGTCTTTGAAATTCTCACAGGGGTCCAATGAGCAACAGCCATTTTTTGGCTGGTTCCAAATTTTCAAATCAGCCCAGACAAAAAAATTTTTGGCTGAAATCAACACGCTGCTCCAAATCATTGGACCGCATCAAGTCTTGACCAGACTTTCCGCAAGACTGAAACACCTTCTTACTGAGAATAGTAGTTTATTTCCTGCATAGCACGAAGGTCCACAAAGTTGCTATTTTTTTATTTATATTAGCAGCCAAAACTATTGCAAGCCTATCAAATTATATGTTTCTTAGGGGTATAGATGCAAAAATTCCATCCTTGAGAACAGTTGAGCCTGCAATTGAGAGTACAACTTACAAACAGGACCTTCTAAGTGATTTAAGCAGATGTACAAATGATTGTATAATGTCTTCACAAGAATCATGTTCAGGAAAAGACCGGAAAGAATCTATATTAATCCGTTGCCTTGGGGATCAACAGTAAAATATATCATCAGAAATTTTCCTGTCACTGCCTGGAGTATCAACCTCCACATCTGCATTTTGCAATACAAGAAATGCAAGATCAAGAGTTTGTCATTTGGAACAATTTCTGCACCTGATTCTGAAATAATCTGTTTTTGTGATCACTGATCAGTAATTAAATGAGCATTTGTTATCTTGAGAAAAGCAATATCTTCAAAATTTTCATGCATAGAATATGACAGTAAGAAAAATAGAAATTTAATCTTTATGTCCACTAAAGCTCAGAATAGAAATATCGAAGATCTCTTATACAGTGTTCTTTCTTGGGCAAGATATATCTACTACTCAGTGATCAATTTGATATGGCTGAATACTCCAGAAAAATCCAACTAGCTGAAGTACACAGATGGCTGTTTATATCATCTTGCTAATTGAGATTCCATGGTCCTACACTACTTAAGGTATATGCCACAACTTGAAATCCAATCCGTAACCAACAGTTTCTGTGTATAGGCATTGAATAAAATACAAAACAATAGTTGAATTTTCTAATGGATAGGCATGCACCTTTTCCTTTAAAAAAGAAGAAAAAAGACCGTTATTGAAGGTTTAGTGTCCTTACGTCCTTGTAGCCTGAGCTCCCTACAAATATCTCGAGTATCAACTGCAGAAGATTGTAAGCCACAATAAAAATAATTAGTCAATTCACAGTAACTGCGAAGTTGTGTCCAATCTGAAGTATAATTTTAGTTATTGTCCTAGCAGACGCTAGGCTCAACCAACCTCAGCTAAGTCAAAATCAACTAAATAATTAAAACGACAAACAATAAGACCATCCTTACTAGATGGCAAATGTATCACTGCAGCATGGGTGTATTCACTATTTGTTTGGTTGAAATACTAACCTGCAATTTTTGCAGGTAATGGAAATATTAGTGAATAAATTCACAGAAGCAAAAAAGAAAGTGATCCATGGACAATCATAAGGACAAAGAATTGATCGAAGACATTTGTTAAAACAGAATTGCATGAACTTAACCACTTAGAAAACAGCTATGCAGCATTTTTCGCATAAAAAAGTTAAAAAGGGTAGACAAGTCATCAAACAACTGAAAATGAAAGCATAACAAGCAAGTGAAACTGAAAAGTATGTGAAAATGAATAGAGGAGTAACTGAAGTCAGCCAGTCATCCAAAAAAAACAGCAACAGCAAATCTTATTAAATAAGCAGGATCATTTATGCATACAGGTGTAAGCAGGAAGGCCAGAATTGAGGTCAGATGCATATAATGAGAACAGAAATAAAAGAGCCAATTAAGTGAGGATCATTTATGAAAAGGGAGTAAACAGGCTGGCACTAGCATGTCCAAATCTAACAGCGCACATCCTACCTATACCAAATAAAGCCAACTCTTTGGTTCCAAGCTTCAACAATGCACAAAAATTTATCTAGCTTATTTAAAGGCTACAACTGATGAAGATGCCTACAGCCAACCTGAAATCATCTATATGAGTTTTCAGGTATGGGCCCAGGATTGAGACCTTATCTGGACAAGGATTCACTCTGTCCAGGTGTAACCAAGCCTAGAGCATTGGCACCATATTTTTTATACAGCTTGAGCAACCACAAATGGATTTGATAACTAGATCCTAACATGAACCTCATAAAATTTGTGTCAATGCTCTAATAGAGCATGCCAATTTCAAGCTGAAGTCCTGATGGATGTGTTTTTAGATTTATGGCCACAAACTTGAATGTAAAAATGATATGAAAAGCATCTTAGGTTTGAGCATCAAAATATCATTTGCAGGGATCAGAGTGTTTATAATAGGAGAGAGCATAGAAAAAAATGACCACTAAATTTACCATTTCCTGCTTTAGATATGATTTCAGGAATGATTTACCATTCATTTCTCTATAACTGCTTTTTGATAATTGATACGCACATCTCCCTCCCCACTTAAAAGACCTATCTCAATCCACATTAATCAATGGTGAAACCATCAGACTGAAACAGAATATTAGCCTAAACTATTACAGCTCTAGGCTTCATGTGTCTGCTATCCTAAAGTAGGATGGTTGAGGGAGCAAACCTGTTCAAACAGTTTAAGAAACATGACTAGTTGTCTTCAATGGACTCAGAAATAAAAAAGATCATTTTGATGGGGTTCTTATGTCTATCTGTGATGGATCATAACTGAAGTATAATGTCTTTGTGTATGTGGTTTCAGCCTAAGGGTTGGCCTATGTCCATAGGCAAGATAGAAGTCACTTGCCAGATAACAGAAGTGCATAATTATACGAGATTTACTCTCTCACACACACAACAAGAACTCTACATCACTTCTCAATACAAAAGACACATATCAGAAAACAATTGTAAAAAGGCTATTCAAGTGATCATACAAAAAGCAACAAAAGATTGTAGTGAAATCCATTTGAAGGGTTCCTATCTATAATTGAATGCTCCTTGTACCCATTCCTTCTGGCTAATTGCTCCAACACATTTTGGTGTTTCTTCAAGTTAGCCTATTTTGATTTAGGCCGATCTATCTTTATTTCAAAATGACTTATCTAGCAATTAAGTACATTAAAGGCATCAAAACACACACATATACATCCTTTCACACTATCTTGCCCTCTCCACTACAGTTCACATGATTGAAGAGACTATGCAACTAAAGGCTTGGATGAATCATTCATTCCTTTTGTGATAGAAAGACCAAAGCTATCCCATTTTTCATCCAAGTGGCAGCTAGAGTTTTTCCACTAATAAAGTCACTTCATAAGAATACAGATCAGGAATCCATTGGTAATGGTTCAGTAAGATTGACAGAATAATTAATTGAGGGATAAGTGTCATAATTACCTTGGGTTGCCTGTACAATTAAGGAATCAAATTCTACACACAAGCTACACAGGGTAGCTAGTGTGCCTTCTACATCATGTTCAGTTGCAGTATTGAAAAAAGAAATCAAGAGAACACATTCAACACCATAGTTGAACTCCTGTTGAACAACTGCATAGAAAAAGTTTGGTACATGTACATGGGAAAGGGTAAATGTAAAGATAAGTTTGCTACAAGTATCAAATGAGGGCTCCTATGAACATCTAGAAAGCAGATAGATTACATAAGAAAATTTCAATTCCATGCCATAGTAAACTTGCAACAAAGATAGCAAATTCATACTATTTCTAAGGATAAACAAATGATTGTCCACCGAACCTGTCCTCTTTGAAATATAGGTAGGATATCATCTTGAACTTCAGATTCATAATCCAAAGAAATCAATCCCCAAAAGACATCAAACAATAAAACGCAACTAACTAAATCCAACTGTCTATAGGAAGCAAACAAGTGCTTTAGGAAATTAAGAAACAAAAAAGTAGAGTTGAAGGAACTGGATTTGTGATTACATGCCAGGGCATACATAGCAGTGTGGTTTGACATGCTCCTTGAGAACTCCCAAGTAGGAATCATTAACATAGAGCTTTGCAAGGTCTTCCTTTTTCTGAAATCTCATGAATACCGCATGGGTTATATTGTCCACATTAGGGTCCTGACACAACCTGTATGAGAAGATTCAAAGTAACTCCCACACTTAGAATGTAACCTACAGTCTATTACATTATTTTATGATGTAACTAAAGAGTAGCATACACTTGAAAAGCATCATAGAGAAGGATGAAACACTATCTCTGTCTGCGTCTTCTCTACACATGGACCAGAAACCGAATACATATGCAAATAAATTCCCTGTAGGATAAAGAGTTGAAACAAATTTATCCTGCAAAAAGATAGATACATCTTTAACATCTTTGTCACGTCAGTTACTTTTTTGTCATGCAATTATCACAAACCATCTTAACTCCGTCATACAATAAGTCAAACTACAAAATCACACCTCATTTTTTGGCTGAGACAAATCAGAAACGAGTCCTACCCAAAGCTCCAACCGGGGATGATGCAATATAAGATGAAATAATCCTCACCAAGCAACCACAGGCAGCATTCTGTAAAAAATCTTAGGTGCAGGTTTGATAGATTACAGAAATCCATATAAAAAGTATATATGTTGCATAGTTTGCATAAATATGATCAACAATCAAACATAGTGCCAAGTTTTCTTTCCCTAATTTCTACTTACTACTTTGCTACCCACTATTGATTAAAAGGTTAAACCAAATAAAACCCCAGACCAAAACTCGCCAAGTGATATCGCAAGGATTCCGCTTATATGGTACTGGGACGTATACAGATGATCAAGCATTTCCTCTTCCTCCGCATTCGACAAGCCTCTTTCGCCTTCAAGAGAAGCAAATGCTCCACAATTCTCCTGATTAAAAATCGCAACTTTCCCTTCAAATCTACAAAATCGCTTCGATTTAACTCAAGGTGCTACCTTTTCCGAACCAATTCGTCCACAGCCCCGCGGCTACCCGAGAACACCACGCCGCCGCTTCCAGTGCGTGATCATGGAATCGTACAAATCAAACAAATTCGCACCACAAAAGCAGAGGAAAAACAGCGAAAAGAAACTAGAGCCAGGCGTACCATGGAGAGACGGTGATTGTGATTTGAAGCGGACATTGGAGAGCGGGATCGAGGGCTTGGGAGAAGACAGGAGATGGAGCACGGCGAGGGACATGGTGACGTTGTGATTAGAGAAGAACAAAAGGAGGAGCTTTGAAGAGGAAGATGAATGCAGTGGTGGAAGTGGGAGAAACGGACGGACGCTGGAAGTCCCCTGCTTCTGCACTCCTTTTCTTTTTTTTAAATTTTTTTTTTTCTGTTTATTCTTTTGCGGGGTTAATTTTTCCAGAAAATTACATGAGCTAAAACTATTTTAGCTCTAAAATATGTTTTTTTAGGCTTTTAGCCGTCAGGTGACCGTTTCATTGGGTGATTCTGGAAGATGTTATTATTCGGATTAAAAGGAATAAATTAACTGAATCAAAATTAAGTAATCGATTAAGTGTTATATATATATAATATATATATATAATATATATATATGTTTGAATTTAATTACTAATTTAGTTTTTAGTTCAAACCAAATTAAATGGAACCACTTTGGTTCAATTTTGGTTCAATTTTTGGATCAATCCAATTTGATTCGATTTCAAAATTTTAAAAATTAAATTTATTAATTTAATCTATTCAATTTGTTTTAAATTAAACACGCAGAATGTACAACCTTAATAGAAAGGTGAGTAGTGTTATTAATTAACCCAAAAGTATATTGGACTTGGGAATCTAGACTATTAGAAGTCTGTTTAAAATTCGTCCAAAATACCCAATTGACTTTAATCCATTAAAATTTTAAATTTATTTAAAAATCTTGTTAGAGGCCATCGGTTTAGAATTTCTCAATGTAAACATATTTTGTTTGATTACATTACATGAGTTACAAGTGATGCAATTCACAACAATAGATTATCCCAATTGCCAACATTGGTCCACCAATATCAGCTTTGTTAACCCCAAGAATTTGACTTTAATTTGAATAATTTGCTTCACTAATGCTGTCAGTGAATTAATTAATAAAATTTTCATGCAAACAAATGATGAGTTAAGCAGTTTCTCCATTAGTACATGGGATTTAAGATCGTATTAATCAAAATTGGAGTTATCTCAGCACCTAATTACTACAATAATCTTGTTTTCTTCCAAAACAAGGGTGGCATGCATATGCTAATTTATTTTTTGGTATCACACTAGTATGTTATTAGAAAGAATAAATATAGACAAATAAAATTAAACATGAGTTTTTAAGAAATGATGGTCAATATGTGTACTTGTTTAGAGTTGACAAAATAATATACATTCATGTATATATGTGTGAGACATTAACAGACCTTAACAGATTTAGTATAAATTTAAGTAACTAAATTCTATATAGATTTAATATAAAATTATAGAACTCAACAAATCTCAGTTCTCCTCAAATCCGTGAGAGTTAATTTTCGGCTCGCCCAAACTCAACCTGCACAGATTGGATCCGCTGACAGCCGTGCGTGAGCACTTGATGCCCAAAATGATGTATGTCATCATATGTCATTAGTCCAATTACTTCTAGCCTTAACTCTAATATTACTCGAGGTCATTCGGCTAGAAAATTTCAATATAAATTTTTTTCAAAAGTAAGCCGCAATATAAATGGTGGCTAAGAGACTCATATCAACTCTTATGCATTAAAAGAAATAAAATTAAAGGAACTAAATGGTACTAATTATATTAATAATAATTATGGGCATTAAAATAACATCGTTTTAACAAAAAATCACTTGAAAATTCACAATTTCATGAGTCTCATATATAGCTTTCGAAAATTTCTTGGCACAATACCTAGACAAGTGACTCATAAATCAAATGAAATTCAATCAATTAGCAAAAAAGATGTCATCTTTAGATATAAAAGAAATTAATCCATCGCTCATATTGCCAAACCATGGCATTGAGATACTTAGTAATTAAAAATCTATTTATAATCCCATGTAGCCTCCCGATGGAAATGCCGACAAACAAATCTAGACGAGCCCATCAAGCCATGACTATAACAATAAACAAGTAATTCCTTAGATATCAGAATACTAACTCAAATAAAAAGATAGCACAAACAAAAGTTTTCTGTGCCTCAAGTCTCAAGCAACATAACCGCTGAGAGAAGACATGAATTCAGACATTAGGTTCGAAATGATAGTGAAAGCAATCCAACCCAACACATGCCTATACCAAGGGTGGATTGGAGTTCAGTTTATTTCTTTTCTTCCTTCTCAGCCTCTGCAGCCTTCTTCATCCTGGCACCAACCTGGCGCTGGTTCATCCGCTCAACACGAAGCTTGCCATATGCATTGAATGCCTTCATCTCCTCAGTCACCTTAACAAGCTCAATGGAAGGCTGCTCACGAACAATTGGCATGTACGTGCCCTGGACCTGGGTTGCAGTCGCCAGCTCCTCTGGAGCAGAGTCACCGGACTGAAATAAAAAAGGCGGACAATTAGCAAGAATTAGCAAGAAACATTGATCTTGCAAAACCTATGAGTTTAAAGCAAAATTACCTTGAATTTGCCGGCACGTCTTGGGAAGACGACGAGTTTGGCCTTGTAAGTCTTCAGCCTCTGGACGTTAGCTTGAAGTCCCTCCAGCGAGCGGTTCTTCCGACGGTGGTCAACAGCAATGCCAATGGTTGGTGCAAGCTTTTTCGGGATGCCAGCTGCCTGAAAGGCAAGTCAACATAACATGAAAAACATTAGTGAATTCAGATAAACCAGCAACAATTAAAAGATGCAAATGTAACTTACGTCGACACCTAGCACTTCAGAAATAGCAGTCCATAAAAATTGTGAAGAAATATAATAATGGCAAAAGATTTCATTTCCCATCGCTGAAGCTAAAATCGGACAAAATGCACAAACTAAAAGTTGCACCATCAAAGACTATTAACAAGAAAATTTTTGATCTGTCACACTGTCAGCCTCATTCATAGATTTATTATGCTTATTATTGGTACAAACCTGTTTCCATAGACACATAATTATGACAAATTACAAACACACTGAGCATAGTACATTAGTTCATTGTGTGTTCTGAACAGAGAGAAATTACCGAATAGTTACCCATCAGAGGGTAAAGGATTACTCAATCACTTAAAAAGTAACAGAGTTCAAAACACGTGCATATTTTCATTAGCATTTAACGCAGACAGATAAAAGAGTTCAGAAGTTAAGATATTCATGAACAACAGAGGGCATTGGTATGTTTTATCATTTCTATGAGAGAACACAACAAAAAAATGCAGAGAATAAAATAAACAATTCAGCAAACTACCTTCAACTCCTCCAGAGTAAAACCCCTGCCAGCTCTAGGTTTCATGTTGTACTTCAGAGTCTGACACTGAACAATTGGGCGGAGAGGACCGGCAGTTGGCCGGGGGAAAATCTTGACGGCTTTCTTTTGTCTTGCTGAAGGTTGCCATCAATATATAAAAACACAAGGAGCTGAGAAGAAAGGTATAGGAAAAAGCATAAGACTTCAGAAATATAAAGATAAGGGCCGCTCTACCATTGCGTCTTCTGGTTTTACGAGCTGGTTGGTTAAACCAAGTCCTCACTTAGTTCTGCCAGTGCTTCTTGAAATGCCCATTTGGCACGACATTGTTGTGCTTAACCATGACACCTTACCTACACGTAGAAAATGGTGAGATTTCATATACATTTGTAAACATAGCTATGGGACGTCACTACTACAGAATCATAGCTCAAATGAAATTCAAAACAAGAACAACAACATTCTCGAGCATCACAAAATATGCCAACTTACATTATATGCACATCACCTACTTTAATGCCATATGAGATATCATTAAAGAGTATGTCCACGGTCAATGTAAATTTCAGTAAGACCATACAAGAATAATCGATCAACTAAAATTCCTGCGGAGCATATAGCATTTGATACTAAATCCACAAAAGGATTGATACTCAAACATAAAATATCAAGAAAACACTGGACTTCATTTGCACCAGCCCTATAACCTCCTTTTGGCTTAAAAATGGAATGCACATACCTTCCAAGTCAACCTTTTTCGGCCAAACAATAAAGATTTTTAGCAGATCAAACAGAATTCGACACCAAAACTGCCGTTTGCGGAATTATTGATCAGTTCGTTTTAAACCCTAACAACTACAGAATTCCCAAACAAATTCAACTTAATTTGTGGATGCCGAAGTCCAAATTTTAAAAAATTTATAGAGGAAATAACAAATCCAGTACCAAATGATAACATGCATCTCAAACTCATCGCTATGGACATAAAAAATTTACAGAATGAGAGAAGACGTGCTGGACACCAAAAAAACAGCCCCTAAATTCGATATAGCACCAACATCTGAAGGAAATGATTCGAAACCTCAGAAAAGGGAAACGTGTTCCAAACGAAGCAATAAATCGTTGGAACTGAGTACTTTGGAGCTAGATATTTCAAGTTCTCAGATTTCAACCACAGGAATCGCAAGAAAAACATCGTGGAATCAGAGGAAACAGAGAAGACCAAGGATTTCTACGAAAGGAGAAGAAATCTCACCGGAACTCCGCCGCTGGATCGAAACCCGCGACTTCGCCGCCAAAGCTAATAACCAGCTGCCGTAATTTCCGGTAATTACGAAAAAACACCCGTAATTTTCGTAATTATTTATTTATTTTTTTCAAAATATTTATTCACACGCTCCTGATTATTATTTAATCAAAATTTTCTACAAAAATTTTGATTTTACCCTCCGTAATTTTTACAATTAGACTCCTAAAAACTTATTTTCTCACTCCCACTCTCTCTCCCAAATCATTTACAAATAAATCCTTGAAATATTTTTATTCATAAAAAAATTTAAATATTTATAAACGAGCGGCGAGCGAGTGCGGCGAGCATGCGAGTGCTGGTGCGCGGGCGCGGACGCCAGCCGGCGAGGGCGAGGGCGAGGGCACGGCCCGCGTGGGGTCTATTCGTAAAATTTATTTTAAAAATAAATAAAATTTGGACTTATTTATAAATAAAAATATTCAAGGAGTTTATTTTTAAATGTATAAATATTAAACTTGTAATTTTAAATTTTAAGTTTTAAAACCTTCAATGTATTTTTTGTAAAATTTTATTTAAAACATGATAAAAAATTTAGACTTATTTACAAATAAAAATATTCAAAGGGTCTATTTGTAAATGTACAACATGAAACTTGTAATTTTAAATTTTAAGTTTTCAAACCTTCAATGACTTATTTGTAAAATTTAGTTTTAAAATAAATAAAATTTGGACATATTTATAAATAAAAATATTCAAGAGGCCTATTTTTAAATGTACAAATGTTAAAGTTGTAATTTTAAATTTTAAGTTTGAAAACCTTCAATGTCTTTTTTGTAAAATTTTATTTAAAACATTATAAAAAATTTAGAGTTATTCATAAATAAAAATATTCAGGCGATCTATTTGAGAATGTACAAATATGAAACTTGTAAGTTTAAATTTTAAGTTTTCAAACTTTCAATGATTTATTCGTAAAATTTAGTTTTAAAATAAATAAATTTTAGACTTATTTATGAATAAAAATATTCAAGGGGTCTATTTTTAAATGTACAAATATTAAACTTGTAATTTCAAATTTTAAGTTTTAAAACCTTTAATGTCTTTTTTCTAAACTTTAATTTAGAAAATGATAAAAAAGTTATACTTATTTATAAATAAAAATATTCAAGGGGTTTATTTGTAAATGTACAAATATAAAACTTGTAATTTCAAATTTTAAGTTTTAAAATCTTCAATGTCTTCTTTGTAAAATTTTATTTAAAAAAGAATAAAATTTGGACTTATTTATATAAATATGTTCAAGGGGTCTATTTATAAATGTACAAATATTAAACTTGTAGTTTGAAATTTTAACTTTTAAAAACTTCAATGTTATTTTTGTAAAATTTTATTTTAAAGATGATAAAATATTGAACATATTTATAAATAAAAATATTCACGGGATCTATTTGTAAATATACGAACGCTAAATTCGTAATTCAAAATTTTAATTTTTAAAACTTCAATATTGTGAAATTTTATTAAAAAATTGATAAAAGTTGGGATTATTTATAAATAAAAAAAGTTGAGGGGTCTATTTGTAAATATAGAAAATATTGCACTTGTATTTTAAAATTTTAAGTTTTAATACCTTTAACTCTTTTTTGTTAAATTTTTTTAAAAACTTATAAATTTTTGACTTATTTATAATTAAAGAAATTCAAGGGACTTATTTGTAAATTCACAAATATAAAATTTGTAATTAAATTTCTTATGTAGGGTTTATTTGTAAAATATTTAAAATATTTAAGGTCCTTTTTATAAATTTTCATATAAAAAATAAAACATTTGGACTTTTTTATAAATAAAAAAAAATCAAGGGGCTTGTTTGTAAATATACAAATATTAGGGTTTATTTATAAAATATTTGAAATATTTCAGCTCCTTTATAAATATTTTTTTCAAAAATATTAGCATTTGGAATTTTTTATAAATTAAAATATTCAAGGGGCTTATTTGTGAAAATACAAATATTGTGATTTATTTATAAAATATTTAAAATATTTCAACTCCTTTATAAATAATTTTTTGAAAAATATTAATATCTGGACTTTTTTATAAATAAAAATATGTCAAGGGTTTATTTGTAAATGGTTTAAGAGAAAGAGTGGGAGTGGAAAATAAGTTTTCAGAGATTTAATTGTAAAAATTACGGAGGTTAAATTCGAAATTTTTAAAGAAAATTTTGATTAAATAACAATCAGGAGATGTAGGTAAATATTTCGAAAAGGGAATGGTATAGGTAATTACAAAAATTACAGGAGATTTTTCATAATTACCGAAAATTACGGGGATGTAGGTAATTAGCCTTAATACATATATATAGCATGGGAAAACCCTAATCTCGGTTCAGATGAGATCCGGGATTTCGAGTGCAGAAAATTGACCAACATGAAAACCCGACCCGAACCGATTGGGTGCGGATTACCTTGTTTGTAGAATTTTTTTTATCCGAATTTTTAATGGGTCGGGTATATGTACATTTTCACTTAATTTGTTAATAATAATAAGAAATATAATTATCTGCAAGTTTATTTTTGGCAAAAAAAAATTAATTTTTTAATGTGTAAAGAGAGCAACGGATAAAATTTACGAACCAGACGTTTAAACCAACAGAAATTATGAACGATTATTTCTGCTTGCTGCTTGGTCGGATTAATATTATTAATTAATCGCATTTCACTAATCAAATTAGTGCCGCGCGACATCCAAATCAAATTTATTTTTGTACAATCAGTCCATCATACGCCGATCTTTGATTTTTACGAATCGACCCTTTTAAAATAAATATTTTTAGAAAGAGAAATTAACAAAAATTTCAAAAAAAAAACCAATTTGTACATAAAATCCCCTTCCAGAAGACTTCTAAAAATAGCATTCGTAAAAAAGCAAGGGACTATGTATAATCTTTATCAGACAGAAGACTTTTTAATATAATTATCATCAACAGCAAAATTTTCCTAACATAACCAGATGTTTTTCACCGTCGGATTTTCTGTACAGCTAGTTTTTTTCTTTTTTAGAGCGGTATATAACCTGAGCCACTTTCCTCGCCCGCTCTCTCTCTCTCCGTTTCTTGTGCTGCAACTCTTCTTCTTCCTTCTCTCTTTCTTGCACTCGCTCGATCTTCTCCTTCTTCTTTCCGTTTTGGATCGCCTTCTCCATCTCGACAGCGATGGAGGGAAGCAGCAACATTGCTCCCTGGAGCCTCAAGTTCTGCCCCAGCGACCAAGAGGCGGTCTTGTATCTCCTCCACAAGTCCTCCGGCGACCACCCGGCTGTTGCCTCCGTTGACAACCTGATCCCCACCGTCGACGTCTACGGCACCAGACCGGATAACTTGCTCCCTGAAGGCCAGACCGAGGCATTCTACTTCTCCTGCATCGCCGGCCAGAGCAAGAACCGCCGGACCCGCACCACCAAGTGCGGCGGAACATGGAAAAACAATAAGAAGGAGGATGTCACCGCTGGCTCGGTCACCGCCCGCAAGTTACTCTTGTCTTTCTGCGAGAAGGGACAGGCCTCCACCAGTGGATGGGTGATGCACGAGTACCAGATCGAGTCCGAGAGCGACTGGGTTCTCTGCAAGATCAAGCTCAACTCCTCTGCAGAGAGGAAGATGCTGAAGAGAAAGCGGGGGCAAGAAGACAACGGGGATTGCGGGGCCCTGCAACTCCAAGAACCTTCTTCCTGTTCTTCTACTCGGCCTCGGCTGGAAGAACAACGAGTGTGGTCTTTTTGGTCCTCGGCACCCACTCGCGGCTCAGGCACACATACTGCCCCTGCTCTGTTTTTCCCATTGACAGACGAGCCTGCCAAATCAGACCAGCCCCTGCAGCCTTCTCATTTGTTGCACTCGCTGCCGTCATCCTCATCATCGGATCCCTTCTCATCGGTTGCATCGACGGCTGTCGAGGTCACGAATGCTGCTGCGCTGAACCCATTCGTCGATCCACCGCCGTGTCTAAGTTTTGACGAGCCCCCCCATAAGAAATTCAAGGGAATGTATGTCAAAACAATCCAGAAATATTCATATCAGATCATTGAGAAAAATAAAGATCACGGAAGCATACCTGATTCCATTGGGATAAGACTGACGCCCAATCAAGCCCACTGCGCTCCGGTTACCGGCAGCGGAGACGGCGGTGTGCGGTGCTCCGGCGACCGGTAGCGGAGACGGCGGCATGCGATGCTCCGGCGACCGGCAGCGGAGACGGCGGCGTGCGTCGCTGCTGCGTGCAGGCGTCGTGCGCAGGCAGGCGTCGTGCGGCAAGCGTCGTGTGCAGGCTACGGCGGCGCCTGCTTCGGCCCGACGACTCGGGGTGACGACGACCAGAGGCGCAGGAGAGCACGGATCTGCTGGCAGCCGTGGCCCAACGGGGACGACGGCGTGGCAGTGAGGAGGCCTGACGGCGTGATGGCGTGGCAGCGCAGCGGCCTCTCCGGAGATCCGATGACGGCGGACTCTCGAACTCGTCGGAACCCTAGCGCCGGCACCGGACTCGAGGGGAGGAGGAGAAGGGGTTTTGGGAGGAGGTCTTCTGACTGTTTAGAATTTTCCCCACGATGGATCTAGGGTTTCTTTTCCTTTTTATATCAAATTTCACAGTCAGGGACCACACCCATAAATCTTAATGGGTTAATTGTTAATTAGTCCATCAATAATTAACAATTAAACCTCAGAAATTCTACACATTCACAATTTAAACACCACACTTATATTTTAGATGACAAAGACCCTAAATTAAATAGATCACCTCAATTGGATCCTTATACCATATAATAGAAATATATACACAATAATTTCATGCAATACGTGTACGTCTACATGTCCTTATGCATAAATGTACATGATTTATAGTCCAAATTCTAACAATCTCCCACTTGGACTATATATAATCATGTACATATAACTTCTATTGCATATACATCTCTACATCTTTAATGTGTACACAACTAGAAAAGTCATCTAAACCGATTCCGTCCATTAGTCTCACTAACACAAGGACTAAAGAGGCAGTCGTTGCTATTGTTTGCAACTAAACCCACATTAATCTCATGCATCAATTTAACTAAATGATATAAATCAAGTGTGGATGTGTAGCATGGAAATTACATGTAATGTGATTTGCACATGCCTATTTCCAACTAGTCCAACTTTAACCAAATGACATCAAAATTCAGAGTAAACAATGAAAACTGAAAATAACTGAATAATGTCATGACATTAAGTACAGTACCAAGTATAAATAAAAACACAAACTCCCACTAAATCAAATGACATCAAATGTAACAACACCCATATTTGTAACATGATCATGAAAGGCCTTGGGTGCTAATGCCTTAGTGAGCGGATCTGCAATCATAGAGTTTGTTCCTACATGCTCAATACTAATTAACCCACTCTGAATTCTTTCCTTACCAACAAGGAACTTAATATCTATATGCTTAGATTTTGAAGAGCTCCTGTTGTTATTTGAGTACAAGACTGCTGCTCTACTGTCACAGTGCAACTTAAGTGGCCTTTCAATACCATTAACTATTTGCAGTCCTGAAACAAAGTTTCGCAGCCACATAGCTTGATTAGATGCCTCATGACAAGCTACAAATTCAGCCTCCATAGTGGAAGATGCAACGAGTGTTTGTTTGGCACTCTTCCATGAAACTGCACCTCCAGCTAGCAGAAAAAGATAGCCAGATGTCGATTTACGACTGTCTTGGCATCCAGCAAAATCGGAATCAGAAAACCTAATGATGTCAAGTCTATCCGACTTCCTATATGTGAGCATTAAATTCTTTGTGCTTTGTAAGTATCTGAAGACTTTTTTGGCTGCTACCCAATGTTCTCTTCCTGGATTAGTTTGATATCTACCAAGCATTCCAACAATATATGCGAGGTCCAGACGAGTGCAAACCTGCGCATACATAAAGCTCCCTACCGCTGATGCGTAAGGAATATTTTCCATAAACTTGGAATCAAAATCAGTTTTGGGACACTGGTTCAAACTAAATTTATCTCCTTTAGATACGGGGGTATCATGTGGCCTGCAATTTTGCATGCTAAATCGTTTTAATAGACTTTCAATGTAACCCTTCTGTGATAATCCTAAAACTCCTCGTGAACGATCACGATGAATTTGGATCCCTAATACGAAGGATGCTTCACCAAGATCTTTCATTTTAAATTGTTCCGAAAGAAATTTCTTGGTTTCTCGAAGCAGTTCTACATCACTACTAGCAAGCAAAATATCATCCACATATAAGATTAAGAAAATAAATCTACTCCCACTGAACTTATGGTATACACAATATTCAACAGGGTTCACTTTAAACCCAAATGAGAGAACACCTGATGAAACTTTTGATACCATTGACGGGAAGCTTGCTTAAGCCCATAGATGGATTTCTTAAGTTTACAAACCAATTAGCTAGATTCGTTGGAATCCAACCCCTCCGGTTGTAACATATAAATTGTTTCCTCAATGTCTCCATTAAGAAAAGCGGTCGTTACATCCATCTGATGTAACTCAAGATCAAAATGCGCTACAAGTGCCATGATGATCCTAAAAGAGTCTTTCGAAGAAACTGGAGAGAAAGTCTCTTTATAGTCAATGCCTTCTTTTTGGGTGAATCCTTTGGCGACAAGACGAGCTTTATATCTTTCTTCATTACCTTGTGAATCCCTTTTGGTTTTAAAAATCCATTTACAACCAATAGGTTTCACACCTTCAGGCAATGAAACAAGATCCCAAACGTCATTGTCTTTCATGGCTTGAATTTCCTCACCCATGGCATTAATCCACTTTTGAGAGTTGGAATCATTGACTGCTTCATGGAAGGTGAGTGGATCCTCTCCCTCTAAGTCAATGTTATTCTCATGTTCCTGAAGAAAAATAACATAATCATCTGAAATTGCTTTTCTCCTTTCTCTAGTGGATCTTCTTAAAGGCACAGGCTCTTCTTGAATTTGAGTATGTTGAGTTTGATCCACATTTTCCTCATGAATAATGGTTTGAGGAATAACTGGATGATCTTGATGAGTTGGAAGTTCAGCATTGTCTTGGATTTGTACCGGATGTTGTTGAATCATGTTAGGAATGAAAGCTTGATCATGATCAACAACTACTGTAGGAAAAGGAATATTTTCCAACTCCTCCTCAAACACAAAACCTTTAACATTATCTTCCCCCCCAAACTCAACATCCTCAAAGAACCGAGCATTTCCCGTCTCAAAAAATGTTCTTGTTTTAGGATCGTAGAATTTAAATCCCCGTGATCTTTCAGCATATCCTACAAAATAACTACTAACAGTTCTTGCATCCAGTTTCTTTTCATTTGGCTTATAAGGCCTTGCTTCAGCTGGACATCCCCAAACTCGTAAGTGCTTTAAGACAGGTTTCTTACCCGTCCATAACTCATAAGGGGTTTTGTTAGCAGCTTTTGTAGGAACTCTATTGAGAATATACATTGCGGTCTTTAATGCATCTCCCCATAGTGAGTGAGGTAAAGTTGTACGACAAATCATACTTCGTACCATATCCTTAAGGGTTCTATTTCATCTCTCAGCTACACCATTCATGTTCGGAGAACCCGGCATGGTGTATTGAGGAACGATCCCACACTCACTAAGAAATCTAGCAAATGGACCTGGACGTTGTTCACCTGATCCGTCGTACCTTCCGTAGTATTCACCACCACGATCAGATCTTATAGCCTTAATTGATATACCATGTTGGTTTTCAACTTCGGCTTTGAACAACTTAAAAATATCCAATGCTTGTGTTTTCTCATAAATTAAATATAGGTAGCCATATCGAGAGTAATCATCTATGAATATGATAAATTATTGTTGACCATTCCAAGAAGCTGTAGGGAACGGTCCACAAATATCTGTATGTATCAAGTCTAAGACTTCCTTAGCTCTCTCAGCTCCTACTTTGCTCTTATTTGTAGTTTTTCCCTTTATACACTCAACACAAATATTATGATATGAATCATCAAGTGTTTCAAGAATTCTTTCTGACACAAGTCTGTCAATTCTCCTTTTAGAGATATGACCCAAACGCTTATGCCATAATTTAAAGGAATTTTCATTTGAAAATTTGCGTTTAGTGCCTTTTGTTTCAGTATTATGGGACTCACTGTATGAACTTTCTATATGAAGCAAATAAAGGTTGTCATTATCAGTTAAATGACTGGTTCCATACAACACAGAATTAAAATAAATATCACATTTTCTATTACCAAATGAACAAACAAATCCTTCTTTGTCCAAAATAGAAATTGATATCAAATTCCGTCTAAAAGACGGTACAATAAATGTATTATTTAATTCTAAATAAAAACCAGTACGTAATAACAACCGAAAAGTCCCAATGCCCACAACTTCAACCCCTTTTCCAGCCCCCATATAGATGTACTTCTCGTCATCATTTGGCTGTCGGGAGTTCAGGCAACCCTTCATAGATATACTTATGTGAGTTGTGGTAGCCGAATCCAACCACCAAGTATATCTATGCACTGAAACTAAATTAATCTCAGAATTAACAAGAGCAAAATATGTACCTTTCTTCACTCGCCAAGCGTGAAATTTGGCACAATCTTTCTTAAAATGGGAAGAGTCCTTGCAAAAGAAGCATTTCTTTTCCTTATGTCCCTCGGACGTATTTTGCTGCTTCTTTTGCAGTTCCTTCACCGCAACATCTTTAGTTTTTCTCTTCTTGCCTTGTCCGTAAGAAGATGATGCCAAATGAGCACTCTCGGCTTTATGGTATTTCATCCTGTCTTCCTCTTGTACTAAATGAGAAATGAGCTCATTCATTGTCCATTTCTCCTTCTGACAATTATAGCTCACTTCAAATTGACTGAATTGCGGAGGAAGAGAAATCAACACTAAATGAATGAGCAAGTCTTCCGAAAGCTCTAATTTTAGTGTTTTTAATTTTCCTGCAAGATTAAACATTTCGAGAATATACTCCCTTATGTTCCCGTTACCCTTGTACCTCATGGAAACAAGTTTTCTTAAGGCTGCACTTGTTTCCGCCTTATCGCTTTTCATATAGCGCTTTTCAAGGGTTTCAAGGAACCTTTTAGCATCAGTCTCCTCAGACATAGTGTCCAAAAACGTCTCTGGGATAGCATTTTTCATTATCATAAGACTCAAGCGGTTAGAGCGTTCCCACCTCTCAAAAGCTCTCCTATCATTAGCAGAGCTTTCATCTGCAAGAGGTGCAGGACGTGCCTCCCTCAATGCTAGGTCAAGTTCCATACATCCCAAGACTATAGTTACCTTATTTTTTCAAGTTTTAAAATTGCTCCCATTGAGCACTGAAATGCCATTGATATTGACAGTGACAGCAGAAGCATTCATAAAGTCAACTGAAAGAGAACAACAATTCAAAACACAATCAGCTCACAAAAAAAAATTAAATCCCATCTCAAGATACCTAGCACAACATTGAAATTAAGTCTTTGGACAAAATTCAATTTGTAAGTGGTACTCTTGGTGTGGCAATCAAATATTGACAATAAAGTCCTGTCAAATAATAAGCCTTTCTTTGGACTGACTTATTACCCACATGGATAAAATCAAATAATTGTCACATATTTATTACCACAAATATGCTTTGGTTTCGGCCAAATAATAACCTTCCTTTGGGCCGGTTATTACTCACATGAAACTTCAAGCATGTAATGCCTTCCTAATATTTTTAGTTTAATTCAATCTACACAATAGAGGTTACTTTGGCAACATATTGCTTGAACTAAATTAAATTAAAATATTAGTTACTGAATCCATGAAAACATGCATTCTCAAAAACCCAATATGAAACTTGGTTCTGATGCCACTTGTAAGAAATTCAAGTGAATATATGCCAAAACAATCCAGAAACATTCATGTCAGATCATTGAGAAAAATAAAGATCACGGAAGCGTACCTGATTCCATTGGGATAAGACTGACACCCAATCAAGCCCACTGCGCTCTGGTTACCGGCAGCAGAGACGCGGCGTGCGGTGCTCCGGCGACCGGCAGCGGAGACGGCGGCGTGCGATGCTCCGGCGACCGGCAGCGGAGACGGCGGCGTGCGTCGCTGCTGCGCGTAGGCGTCGTGCGCAGACAGCACGGGACCCGACGGCTCGGCGTCGTGCGCAGGCAGGCGTCGTGCGGCAGCCGTCGTGCGCAGGCTGCTCGGGCTGCGGCGGCGCCTGCTTCGGCCCGACGGCTCGGGGTGACGACGACCGGAGGCGCGGGAGAGCACGGATCTGCTGGCAGCCGTGGCCCAGCGGGGACGACGGCGTGGCAGCGAGGAGGCCGGACGGCGTGATGGCGTGGCAGCGCAGCGGCCTCTCCGGAGATCCGATGACGGCGGACTCTCGAACTCGTCGAAACCCTAGCGTCGGCGCCGGACTCGAGGGGAGGAGGAGAAGGGGTTTTGGGAGGAGGTCTTCTGACTGTTTGGAATTTTCCCCACGATGGATGTAGGGTTTCTTTTCCTTTTTATATCAAATTCCACAGTCAGGGACCACACCCATAAATCTTAATGGGTTAATTGTTAATTAGTCCATCAATAATTAACAATTAAACCCCAGGAATTCTACACATTCACAGTTTAGACACCACACTTATGTTTTAGATGACAAAGACCCTAAATTAAATAGATCACCTCAATCGGGTCCTTATACCATATAATAAAAATATATACACAATAATTTCATACAATACATGTACGTCTACATGTCTTTATGTATAAATGTACATGATTTATAGTCCAAATTCTAACACCCCAGCGTCAATCCAGTCAACAACATGGACAGACGCCATCTTGCCAGAGCCCAGTGAAGCCTCGATTGCAGCCGCCGGTTCCACAATGGGTAACGAGCCAATGCAGTTTCCAAGTTTTGACGAGCCCACAACGTCAATCCAGTCAACGGCATGGACAGACGCAATCTCGCCAGAGCCCACTGAAGCCTCCATCGCAGCCGCCGGTTCCTCAATCGACGAGATTTTGACGTCAGGCCAGACCTCCTTTACGTCGTCGGAACTTCTGTTGGATGATGACTTGCTGCAGCCGCTTGAACTCATGGATCAGCAACCATGGTTCGAGCGAGAGTACGGGCTCGCACCAGAGAGTTTGTTCACAGTGCCTACATTGGCGTGGGACCGGGAGCCCAGTTGTCGTGAGGGTTTGCCTCAGCAAATAAAAGCTTCATCAAACTCTAGATCATCTTCTATTGAATAATCATGCAGCCCATAACTAAATATGAATAAGGAGCATCGGTATTTAATCTTATGCAGTCAATCTTGACACGGTTCAAGCCACTGGAGCCCAATTGTGGATTGCAGACAAAGGCAATATTGTGCAAGCTAGATGGCAAGTCAGTGCTGTCCATAGAATCACAACAAAAACAATGATTCTCAATTAAATAGCCAAAACAAGAACATAAAATAAACAAATCAATTCTATGATTAGCATATCTTCGTTATGAGTTTGATAATTGCAGGTAAAAATAGATTCAAATTGTACTAGTGCCCATCAAAAAATCATATTTGCTCCTATATTGCTAAGATTGTAATTTTTTTAGTCAGATATTTTTTTATTTTAATTATCATTAAATTCATCCGTTTAAACTAACGGAACAAATATTATTTCGCATCTACGCCCATAAAAGTTTTAAAATTGTATAATGCCTTTCAGAACTTCACATCGAACAAATTTTTCAGAAATTTTGAGTTTTAAATAAGAATATTAGTTGCAAGACCGTTAAATATGAAGTTCTAAAAGGTATTACACAATTTCTGATCATGTAGTGGACACCACTCCAGCCTCTACATCATGGCTTTTGATCAGGGTTTATATGGTGCTCACAGCAGGGAGACTAGTTTGAGGTTCACATTCTACGTTGACTGCACGCGAAATACTTCTCACTGCAACTGTTATGAATCAGAAGATGGGTTGTAGAGTTCATTCTCTCAAGATCGCACTCTGGTCATTGATATAGCATGTAGTTCATTTATAGCTTGTGGTGCCCAGCTCTTTTCTATCAGCAAGACGGACCGACCATCTTAGAGTTTTCCCGACCAAAAAAATAAAAACAAAAGACAAAAGGAAGAGATCTCAAGGTTTGAAATAATATGACAATACATTTCCTTAAATAAAATATTTCGTTAATTCTTAGAATTTCCTTAAGTACTGTCTCCCTGCGTTTCTGCTCGGGATAACAAATGGGAACCTCAACTAAGCACTGGACATTTGCCTTAATGGTATCTAAGAGGTAAAGGAGCTCCTAGCCTATTCATTCAGCTTTCCAACTCCTTTTGCTTGCAATCTTTAGTTAACTGTTGTATTTTGATCTACCAAAAAAAGAAAAAAAGCGAGCTTGCACATAGCCTGCAATCAATTTCCTGTGATTTATATCCTCAACTCACCTTTAAACTCTAATGCAAAGGCAGTTAAACATAGAAAATAGGTCATTATAGTAGCGATCAACTCAACTCCGTGTCAGCACATAGGCTCCTTTGGTGCTAACATGGAGTTCAATTGTAAAGCAGCAACCATTTTCAGTTGTGCCTACAGTCTGTCTCTGTTCTTCATAATTTGAGCTACAGTCTATATCTGTTCTCCTTTGTTGCTACATTGGATTCCAGTTTGGCGGTGGTCAGTTTGTCTGCACTGAACAAAATCGATAAATTATAATTTATCAATTTTATAATTTTTAAAATTAAAATTAAATTTCGATTCTTAGAAATTTTTAAATAAATTTTTTATTTCGGTTCTAAACCCATTTTTAAAGGTATACCAATTTTCTGATTTTTTTTTTTTTCGCACCCCCTAATTATGAGATTCACTGCAGCAATTGAAGTCAAACCTTACAAACACTTTGCTTTTTCGTATCCATACGACTCTGCGATGTGGAAGAATGAATTTGTAATTCATTTTTTACCCTGGATTTGGTTAACTGGTTGTGCTGTGAAGATCTAAGTTGATTCAGGGTGATTTCGTCCAAAAGTTCGGTGGGTTTTTACAATATTTTGTAAAACTTGGAGGGCACATAGACAATTTTGTAAACGTTTTAAGAGGCCGTTTTCTTGCCCGGCCCAGGGTTGGACAGACTCCCAGGAGCCCACATAAACCCTTGTCAATTTATAAAGCATTATATACGAATTTGTAGTTTTTGTAAGGGGATATATGTAATCTTTCCAACTGGTTAGCTCTCGATTCGGTCTCTCGACAGAATTAATTTCATATAATATGTATTCTCGCAATTTTTCTAGATCAAGTTATGCTAATTTGGAAGATTCCCGTAGAAAATATGGTGGTGTAGAATATTATTTGCATTTTCTATTTAATGATTTAAAAATAATTTTTGTATGCAGTATCAACGGGGTGGTGGTGCAGTCGGCTAGCGCGTAGGCGTAGTTGATTGGGCTCCACCACAATTCATCTGATAAGCTGAGGAGAATTGGCACCTCTGAGCTCGGAAACTTAAGTAAACTTAAGTAAACTTAATTCTCGTCACCAAGGTTTTAAGGTTCAATTTCAATTTCAATATGTTTTCAGCCGTTTCAGTTGTTTCAATTTTTGTTTCAGTCGTTTCAGTTTCGGCCGAAAGGCTTTTTTTACTTACTAATTATATGTTGACTAGAATTTGATTATATTTTGACTATACTTTGACTTCAAATTAAAATATAATAAAATTTTAAAAATTTTTAAAAATATAAAAGAATTTATAATTAATTTTACCATAAGATTAAATATTATTTTAATTAATTTAAATTATTTTTGATGGTTAACTGCTCATAAAGTCTGTTTTTTATATATTACTGTATAAAAAAATATACAATAAATAATATAAATATGATTAAAAGTTAAAAATTAATATAAACAAATTTAACTAATCATTAAAATATACTTGACACATACATAATTTATTAATTATAACCTAATACAACTAATCAAAATTATTATCATCATCATCATCATAATCATTATCAGTTGAGTTTGGAACATCTAAGTATGAAATTATAAATTTAATACCTGAACGATCCAAACGAGCATTTGAAGGCATACGAGCCAAAACAACTAGTTCTGTACGATCTCTTGATAGCAATTCACATGGTGGTGGGACCGACATATTTGTTTTTTGCTTTTGCTCTCGATAGAACGGTCATGTACGCATGCACGTAAACAGAAAAATCAACGTGTTTCGGTTAGAATCATTTTCATTTCAGTTTCGACCAAAATATTTTTTTATTTATTAATTATATTTTGACCAAAATTTAACTTTATTTTAATTATTTTTTAACTTCAAATTAAAAATATTATAATATGTTTAAAAAATTTTGAAATAGTAGATAGTACCATACACCAAAAACTCATACATGTGAACAATTTCATGCACATAAACAGTATCTGCCAGAGACTGGCGAGTGCGCCAACGCAGGGGTTTGGCCGACAAGGGCACTAGAGGCGGGCTGACGATTGCGTTGGCGTGGGTGCGAGGCTGACACCAGCTCGCAGGCATGGGGGTCAGGCTGGTGAGGGTGCGAGGTCGGCGAGGGAGTGGCGCCAGGGTGGTGAGCGTGCGGCTGCGGGTGCCAGAGGCCGAGGCAAGGGAGCATGCATGGGGGCCAAGTCAGCGAGGGCGAGAATGCAGGTATGAGGCCGCTGCTGGGAGGACGCCGAGGGCGCTGGTGTAGGCGCGAAGCTGGTGCGAGGGCGTGGACGCCAGGGTGGCGAGCTTGCTCGCGCTCGTGCTTGGGCAAGGGCGCCAGAGGCTGGCGTGAGGCCATGAGACCGGCGACAACGCAAGCACTAGGCTGGAGAGCATGCTCACGTGAGCGCATGGGTGCGGGTGCTAGAGGCAAGCGCGAGGACGCAGGCGTGATGCTAGCGAGGGCCAGGTGCGGATGCGAGGTCGGCGAGGGCGAGGGCTTAGGCGTGAGGCCCATGAGATTTCGGGCGCCTTGCTGGCTCGCTCGCTCTCGCGTGCAGGCTCGGGCACCAGAAGCTAGTAAGAGGGCGTGGACGCGGGAGGATGTAGACACTAGAGGCTAGCGTGAGAACGTGGGCTCGATGCCGGCGAGGGCTCGGGAGTTGGCATGAGGCCAGCAAGGCGCGAGCATGAGGCTGGCCCTTGCTGGCGACTGTGCGGACGCCATGCTAGAGAGTTTGCTCACGCTCGCGCTTGGGCGCGGGCACCAAAGGCCGGCATGAGTGAGCTTGCCAGCTTGGCGCTCTCACCCGCGCCCTCGCCGGCCTCACGTCAGCACCCGAGTCCTTGTCGGCATCACGCCTGCACCCTCACGCCAGCCTCTGGCACCCGCACCCACATGCTCGCGCGAGCGCACTCGCATCCACACCCGCGCAAGGGCGTAGGCATGATGCAAGCGAGGGCTCGGGCGCAGGCACAAGCACGAGATCAGCGATGGCGCAGGCGCCATGTTGGTGAGCTCGCTTGCACTCGCACTCGGACACAGGTGCCAGAAGCTGGCCAGATGCCAGCTTCTGGCACCTGCACCTATACGCTTGCGCGAGCACGCTGCATGCTCTTTGCGCTCGCTGCTGCTACAAAACCCTAATCCTAAACCGAAATCAATTTAGCCATTTTGTTTCATCACTGGCCGAAACTGAAATATTTAGATTTCGGCCAAAATTAAAAACCCTAGTTGTAACCAATTAAGCTAAGTATAATTGGTGACAAAACTAAAATATATAAATATAAATAATATATTTTTAAAAATCAAAATCAAAATTACTAGTCGAAAAATTTTGGCCATGATCAAATACATAACGTTTTGACCTATTTTTAAAATCATGCTCTAGACCTAACATTGATTCTTAATTCTAATTAAATGACTTTAAACAAAAATAAGAGCAAAATAATTTATATTCAAGATAAAATTTAATCTGAAATAAATTAAAAAGGATTTAAACATGATAAGAAATAAAATTATCATTTTATTTTTTTAATTAAAAATTTAATTCAAGGTAAAATTCTTAATTGGATGAAAAAAATTTTAAATAATCATCAAAGCACCAAACCTCCTTTAATCAAGTAAAATTTTTTTTTATCTCTTTAATATAATTTAAATAGCATTGAACGATAAATCTTCTATAAATATTATTGATTTTAATGATAAATTTATAATCAAATGTTTTTATAATATATTCAATAATTCAAAAAAATATATAATTTTCAAAGTTTGGAAAGAAATATATTTTTAATAAGATTTCAAAAAATGATATGCAATTTTTATGCAATTTGATAAAAATTTAAAAAGTTATATACATTTTTTTAACTTTGTAAAAAAATGTACAATTTAACAAAAGTTTAAGGATTATATGCCATTGACCTTTTAATTTGTCGCATCCAACCCTAATTACATGCAAAAAAAAAGGATCAAATAGATTTTGGCTTACTTGTATTTTCAAGTTATTTAGGGTTCTTTTACTTGGGTGTATATCAAAAAAAAAAAATCTTGATGAACAGGAAATTTCCAATATCTACTAATCAAAATTTGAAATCTTATTGCAAACATCTAAATTTGCTAATTTTTTCGGGGTAATTAAGAAGTTGCTAATGTTTCTAATGGTATGGCATTCTAGCCATTCCTCTTCAGAGCAAAACAATACGTATTAGTCATGTGCTCCTTTTTTCTCAGACAATTCTATTTTCTTCTTTTGTTTCTGCATAATCACTAGCAAATAGCAATTAGGATTCTTTAGTCCTAATATCTCCATTTTAATCATTTAATTTGTTCTTGATCTCGTGGTGTTAATAAACATGGGAACTATAAAATGGAAATTTTCTCCCATGTTTGTAATGTACAATATCCAAATTTAGCTACAGAATTTGATTAACATGCTTATTTAAAACTATTTGCTTGTCGGATTATCCATCGAAGAGGGAAATAAATCAACCAAAGAACAAAAAAAGTGCAGGTAGATCGACTCAACTTCAAACTCATTGTTTCCATAATCTCACAAAGAAAACACAGTCCAAAAGGCGCACAATCAACGTCTAAAAGGAGAAGCAATAGAAGAAGCAAGTTCAAGCGACTACTGAATATATGACTGCCCGGTGATGTCGAGACCGCGGTCGCCGGTGGACGGCGGGGCCTTGTGATTGGGCGCCACGGCAGCCTCCTCCGGCCCGTCAGCATTCTGTGTGATGCTGGCCGGCGAACCGGGTGGCTTCTCCTGCTTCGCGTCGTCGGTGCCGTACATGCCCCCGCCATAGGCCTCTTTCGTCACCGGCTTCATCTCCGAGATGTACGGTGGCTTTAGCATCTCTCTTTCCTTCTCCATTTCCTTCTCCGCGGGAAGAACAGGCAAGATCTGCTGTTGCTTTCAATGGATAACGGTGACGGTGCTTGGCGCGAAGAGCCGAGAGCAGACACGTGCGTATTGTTGCAGGGCACGCGGAGGACAGTTGCCATGACGCGTGCATGAATGACACGTGGAGAGAGTGCAGTTGAGTGAGTCGCGCACGAAGGCGATTTAAGATTCGCACTGTTTCACCTCGTGGAGAGTGGCCGCATCGTCGGGCCCACAAAGGACAAACCGGGTTTGCATGCTTTTTGTACTCTTAGATTTCTATTCCATACCATGGTTTCTGCCGTTTGTATCTAGGGCGAAGCAAGGTTGACATCCAGTGACTGAAGGATGTATGAACCAGGCCCATATCTTCATGAATGCTTCCTGAAGACCAGCTCTCTGTTTCTCCTTATGTGAGGTTGAAAGAAGAGCAGGGGCAACGCATTCTTGGTTCAGAAAAACTTTCCTTTATGCAGACCAAAGAAATGCTCAATGATCATGATGATTTGTCAGATAGAGAACAAGATGCATCCCATGCTTCAAGCTTCACAAGAAGAACAGTTCAAAGAAGGAAAAGTCACAAAGCAAGGAAAGGAAGGAAAGCAAAAGCAAGCATCCGTAGGAATCATGATTATACAACACTATAATCTTAAATTTATATAGATAATGACCCACAAAACCAGACTTATAATTCATAAAAATAAGTATCAATAATATAATTATACATACTCAAATTATTTTCAATAAACTTACATACTCTACAAGCACAAAAACAAACATACGACAAACTCTCACTCTCACGTTAAAATTTATAAGAGAATGATTGATCTCACATTAAATTAATATTTTCATACATATAATATATAATTTTAGGAATCAGTTCTAAGTAAAAATAAATCTTTTCAAAAAATTCAAAACACTTTTCATAAAATATAATTTCTAAATCTTAATAAATATAAAATAACTCGACTAAAATAAAAATCATACCCATAAAAAGAGTTTTATCATGAATATGTCCCTATTTAAATGTTTGCACGTGACAACAAAATTGATCTGTTGAAATAGTCAATTGATAAGACAAATTTGGATAATCTTCATGCCTTGTAAGGTGAGAATGTCCTTTGAGCCTCGATGAAAATCAATTTTACCCAACTTTGCTTAACGGCTGAGCCGGACCCTGTATATTCCAAAGAATGATTTTCATGGAGAAGGATCAGTTTCTTTGAGCATAAAAGCAACTTCAAGAATATTAGCCTGGTTCTCTTCAATCCTCCAGAAAGCCTACAAGATGAGAACTCAGTACGAGGCAGAGAGCCCGAGCTCCACGCTCCATATGGAACTAATGGCTCTAAGCTTGTCAATCGACTAATGTAAGAGCACGTGGGACAAGTCAGCGGTAAATTGTGGATTGCTGATGGCAGTGAGCTTGGCTGGGAAGGGAGCTCATTGTCGAGAGGGGAGGAGATGAGCTTCGCTTATGGCTCCCCAACTAAAGTACTAAGATTTAAGAGATAGCCTGATCTTTGCAAGTATTTTAGATTTCTTCAGCTCCTCAAATAGGGGTCCTCTTATCTATGAAGCTAACTTCTCTGCAAACGTTACAGTTTGAATTTAGAAAGGCAAAAGGTTATGAACTCCCAACTGTAAACTTCAAAAGAGAGAGAGAGAGAGAGAGAGAAATTATTGAAACCTATGTTCTAAGTAGCATGTAAAGGTAAATTCACATGTTCTGTATGTCTATGATTACTGAATGAGCCAAGATCATACAACTCATTCAATAAAAAAAAGATTGTAGAATTCCCTGCTATTGCATTTGTATAACATGCTAAACTTTCACCAGAAGCCATGTTAGTAGCATGATTTAAAGTAAATTTAATATTCCAATTAAATTCCTCAATAAGATGGAAGTACATCAAATGACAATGATTGCATATTAAAGAATAAAGATATCTACAGAAAACAAAGGTGCTTACTCATGCTTGTCCAACTCGGTTGTTTCTTCCATCAAGTTTCATCCTGCTCTAGTTTTGGATTGTGAAACTAAAGAAGAATAGAAGGGTCCAAGACAACCATATACATATACAGATAAGTATTTATAATTTTCTCCATCAAGCTCTCTCTCCCCTTGAAGGAATATAAGAACAACTGAAGGTAATGAAGTTTGCAATCAAAGAAACTCAACTTGATTTAACATGATACAAAAACTGATAAAATAGTGAGACTCTTTTTGTATCTCTGCTTAGTGATACTCTTTTTGTCGACAAAAATCAGTACAGGAAAAAATAGCAATTTGAACACTACTTTGATAACATACATCAATCTCATGATCGCTTGATCTCATATTACAAACATGCTATCAGATTGTATTTTGCAATCAGCTCCGAGAATTACATACCATAATCCATTATTTGGTTATATTTGTGAAATGGTCTCAAGTTACAAACATACTACTTCTATAATGCTCTTGATTAAACCTTGACTCTAAACAATAGAATGAATAAAAACCAAAAAACCACATCAGCAAGAGCAGTAATAGTTCATGAAACTATACAAGTAAATCGCATCTGTAAAGAGGATGCTATTTCTAAAATCTTACTGACCAAGAGCATCAACAAGACCATTTCTAATTCATGAACCATACTAACAAATAAATCACGAATTAGTCAAGTTAGTATGTTGTTCTTATCATAGACCATTATCAGACGAACACAAGTATCCAGAAACATGATTTATGGAAAATGAACAAAACTCAGAGCTGATATCTTAAAAAAAATCGAATCACAAATGATGACTCATTCTAAACATGTTGTTATCATCATCGACTTCTTAGAAAAAACAAAAACAAAATAGGCCAACTGTGAGCAAATGCAAACCAATGATTAATTAAGGTCTTTGGTGTACGTACTTAGTTAACGGTCGAGATTGATATTCATTTGTATTAGCAACCATCAAATCAAGGTGACAGGATTCGAACCTATGGCCCTCAGTGAATCTTCGTCCGGGCAAAGACTCGCACAATCTCCTTTGTCCAAATGAGCTCGAGATGTGGCAAGCCAACTCCTACAAAAGCAGCGTTTTCTTTCCGGCAGGCCAGCAAGCCAGATGACAGAGCGGAAAGCTTTGTATTGAAGGGAGAAAATGCAGGGGGGGTATCCGCTTGCGACTGATAGAAAGCAGCATATCTATTTTTTCCTTCCTGACCGAACCCGCCTCCAAGACGCTGGCGGAGGAAGCTCGAAGAGCTTCCCTTCATTCGCTTCGCGGGAGTCGCACAGCACATAGATCGAGAAATGTTGTTTCACAAATTCAAAGGATCGGGAAATCTAGTTCAAAAATCAGAATGACAAAGCACAGAAGAGCAGAAAATAGAAAGTTATTTTTACCGTGATCGGAAAATCCGCCACCAGTGCCGGAAACGGCACCCGATTCCCAGAAAATCGCCTGCTTACGAGCAGGGACGGTGGAGGAGAAGGGACAGCGGCGCGAGCGCGAGGGGAAGGCCGATGGCAAGGCTCGTCACCGCACGGGGAGGAGAAGGGACGGCGGCGCGAGCGCGCAAAGAGAAGGCCGATGGCAAGGCTCACCGGCGCACGGGTGCGAGCAAAGACGTTGGAGGAGTTCAGCATCCGGGTGAGGAGAGGAGCCGACCGTAGTTGGGAGAGAAGGCTTGCAGTAGTTGGCGAGAATCGGGTCGGGCTCGGGTTTCGCAGCGCTGAGCCTCACCCGGCCCGATTGCGCCACTTGAACTCATTGTGTGTTTGGCATAGGCGAACGAGAGTGTTCCGAGAACTACTAGACTCATCAACAGCCTTGGGAATCAGGGCAAATATTATAACGGAGAGAATTCACCTAAATCAGTACTTAGTATATACTTATCTAAAGCCTAAGCGGTCGTTTATTTTGGGATCAGTCAGTTCATTTAATTATTTTTTTCTTATAAAATTAATATTTATTATTTTATATTATTATTAAATTAAATTATTATAAAAAATTAAATAGTTTTTTGAATTTTAAATTATTAAAACCTAATTTTGATAAAAAAATATTAGTTTACAAAAATAATTCACTAATCTTGATCTTGACCCCCAACCAAACGGCCCTTAAAGAAAAAAAATCGTCTACCACATACAATAAGCATGTATTTGGATAGAGCTTTATTTTCAAAAGTAATAAAAATAAGAAAAATAATAAAAATGAGAAATATTAGAATTAACAAAAGTGTGAATTCGATTGTATGATAAATTTTGACATGAAAGTAAAAAAATAATAATTTTATAAGTTTCATGATTTCGATCATTTGAATAGAGTGATAAATAAAAATAAAGACGTTGGTTTAATAGTTATATTAGATAAAAGTATAATGTTTATTAATAAATAAAATTAATATAATTATAATTTTAAAAGTAATTAAAATTAAGATAAATATTTAATTTTTATAATTAGAATAATAAAAAAAATTAATTAATGAATTATAATTAGAATAATTAAGATAATAATTAATTAGGATAATTAAAAAAAATCATAATTAGGATAATAAAAGTACTTAGAGGGATGATACATGCGACAAAAGCTCAAATTCGCAATAACACGTTGCACTGATGTAAAATTTCAAAAGCAAATCAACGCAATCTCCCCTGCAATCAAGGCTCCATTGCTAGCATCAGCGGCCATGACATGCACAACACTATTGAGCCTCATCTTTTCCATCACCTAGTTATTCCTGTTCTTCCAAGTCCCTCAGCAACTGTAGCTCAAAATAATTCGCCAAAAAAAAATCAAAACACTTCGACAATAAAAACCAAAAGACAAAATAAAAAAACAAAAATCATCCAAAACTCAAATATATAAGCAAAAAATTCAAAAAACTTGGATTCACCTTTAATTTATCATTAAAACACAAGATTCCTGTCCCCCAGACATTAACCTACTCCCTTAGAACAACAGGAGGCGATTGTCTTTGCAGATCATTCAAGCCTCCCATGCGATTGCTACATATAGAGAAAGAAGCCAGAGAAGGAGATCAATGTCCGATCGCTCACCTTCTCACATGCGAGTGGTGATTCAGCATCGTCATCACCGGCCAGGGTGAGGGAGCAGATTCAGACCGGTGATGATGAGGGAACAAATTCGGCCAATGATAGTGAGGGAGTAGATCCGACGAGATCAAAGCCAGCCAACACAGAAGTGGTTTCGGCTCAAGTGAGGCCGGGGCCAAGAGTAGAATAGGCAAGTAGGCTAGGGCACAGTAGGCGCAACTCTGACGAGCACAAGGGCAGCAACAACAAGCATAGGAGCAACAAGGACAATGGTTGTTGGGCCAACAACGGATGGACGTGGGGGCATTCCTCAATGAGAAGATCAGGATGTAGCAGACATAAGTGGTGGTTCCTACAAAATTGAATTCGTTGAAGTGGGAGAGTTGGGCTCTACCTATTTCTCTCATTTTTGTACGACTTCCTCTCCCACGGCAAAAGGAAGTTGTTGAAGTCATCTGTAGTTCATTTTTAAACTCATTTGGAAGTGACATTTCCTTCGCTTTCAAAAATGGATGAAAGAACAAAAGTGGCCGAAGTGAAGCTTCCAAAAATCCATGTCAATGCAAACACACCCTAAGCACAACCTATTAGTGGTATTTATTTGGTGCTTTGCAGGAGCATTATTGATTTAAGTATGGGTTACTCTTATAACCAGGATAAAAGCAGAATAATACACACGGCATATTTTTTGAGAAGAACCAATACATACATTATATTTCCAATCCAAAATTTCAAGCCTGTTTCCTGTTTGCTGTACTATGTTCACATACAGGGCAAGACAAAAAACCAAGCCAACAGTGAACGAACCAATTGCATTAACAAAGTTGAAGGGCTTTCTCTATGATACATCACAAGGCCACCACCGTTGAAACAAAAAAGAACTGATACAGTACACTAATTAGGTCTCGTTCCTAAGTAATTTAGGAAACTTTCCTGCCTTTTTGCCGCTTCTCTTCTAGTCCCACCGCCTCATTCAACATGTCTGCCGCATCACTGTGCATGTTTAGCTTGGCCAAGGCAAGTGCCTGGATGTAAAATGCGGTGGTCCACTCTGGATAGATGCATTGCGCTTGCATGGCATCTTTCAGGGCAGAATCAGCCTGATCACACATAAGATAGCATAGGCTTCGTCTTGCATAGTCTGTCGGGGAGACCATAGTTCCGACATCTATGAACTGCATTCAAAGATATGAAGGCATAAAATAAAGATTGGTGTATCTTTACATGGATTGAGAGATTTTGTGAGAAGCAGATATGCCAGATATTGTTGACATGCCTGAGCATAGCAGAAAATGGCTGTCTTGAAATCTTTGCATGGAAAGCGAAATGTGTAAGAAATTCATGAGATGTATGCCAAAATAATTCAGAAATATTCATGTGAGATCATTGAGAAAAATAAAGATCACGGAAACGTACCTGATTTCATTGGGATAAGACTGACACCCAATCAAGCCCACTGCGCTCCGGCGACCGGCAGCGGAGACGGCCGCGTGCGGTGCGGCGGCGTGCGTCGCAGCTGTGCGCAGGCGTCGTGCGCAGACAGCACCGGACCCGACGGCTCGGCGTCGTGCGCAGGCAGGCGTCGTGCGGCAGCCGTCGTGCACAGGCTGCTCGGGCTGCGGCGGCGCCTGCTTCGGCCCGTCGGCTCGGGGTGACGACGACCGGAGGCGCGAGGAGGCCGGACGGCGTGATGGCGTGGCAGTGCAGCGGCCTCTCCGGAGATCCGATGACGGCGGACTCTGGAACTCGTCGGAACCCTAGCGCCTGCGCCGGACTCGAGGGGAGGATCTGCCACTTCGGCGCCGCGGCCCTCTCCGGCGAGATCGCAGAAGCATCCTCGCCCAGGGCGAGGCTCGGGAGGTCCGACAGCCGCAGGATGCGGATTCAGGGGACGAGAGGGTACATGGCGCCGGAGTTGATCGCCGGGGGCCGGATCTCCCAGAGCTCCGACGTCTACGACCTGGCTGGGATCAAACTTCGGCGGCATCACGGCGGCGCAAACGGAAAATCTGGGGTTAGGGTTTTGGGAGGAGGTCTTCTGACTGTTTGGAATTTTTCCCACGATGGATCTAGGGTTTTTTTTCCCTTTTATATCAAATTCCACAGTCAAGTACTACACTCATAAATCTTAATGGGTTAATTGTTAATTAGTCTATCAATAATTAACAATTAAATTCAGGAATTCTACACATTCACAATTTAGACACCACACTTATATTTTAGATGACAAAGACCCTAAATTAAATAGATCACCTCAATTGGGTCCTTATACCATATAATAGAAATATATACACAATAATTTCATGCAATACATGTACGTCTACATGTCCTTATACATAAATGTACATGATTTATAATCCAAATTCTAACAAAATGTCCTTGCTTCCTTGTGTCCAGCATATCCCTCATGTGGTGAGTCCACTCTTGGAATGATAACTGATACCAAAGAAAAAGAAACAAACCCATCAAAAGATGGGAGTTCTGTGATTAGTTTGCCAGTGTGAATAGGAGGTTTTTGAGAAAGTGTCCTTGTAGAATCATGCTTGGGTACCTCATTGGTTCCTTCATGATCACTATAATGTGTCATCACTAGAATCTGATGGATAGCTGTTAAGTCCATTTGGGAACAGGCTTCACCCATAGGAGAGAGCGTTGTGGTGAAGTTGGTGGTCGATCCTCTTTCTTTGAGATTCCCAGCATTACATGAGACGGCACCTGCATGAAAAAACAAACTGGATGACAAGATGAAGTTTCACAATTATAAGGTCAGAGAGAGGTTTGGCTATTTAATTCCTGCCTGTTCAATGCTCTCAGCACTCGCTGAGTTATCCTTGAACAGTTTCACTGGGAGTAGTAGTCAATCCTCATCAAATGTTCATTTTCAGCACACAGAATGACATTTAGTCACTATACAGTCTGATAACAGTAGATTGTTCCTTATGATAGCCTTGCAGGAAAGAAAAGGAACATGTGGGGTAAGGTAAAGGATATGAATTAAGTGAAGAGTTAAGACCAAGCAAAGGCACTTGAAGTTCAGATACAAACTAATGTAAGTAACACACAGACATTGTGGATAGACGGCTGGTATCTGCAGCATTGTGGTAGAATACTGGATAAAACTATCAATTAATCCCATGTAAATTTAGTAAGAGAGAAAAGTAGGAGACAATAAGGAAAGCAAGTTATGGATATAGTCTTCAAATTACTTCATGTAGAGACCAGGTTCTTTAAGCTTCCCACAGGCTTCAGTTAACCATTTCAGTGTGATACATGGATAAATTTTGTTGACGCTATGCACAACGAGGAAAATCATCTAGGATCTTTTTCAGTTAGGGGGCTGCTATGCAAAGTTCTCGTGTAATATTTTCAAAAAGATCAATTGCCCTTTAAACTCCATCCAGGACAACGTGATCTACAGAGTTGAGGTTGGGAAACAAGACCAACACCAGATTTGTTTCAGCTGAAACTGAAGTTATTTGGGTTGAACCACACCCGACAAGGTATTTCTGACTGACTTGCAGAATGAACAAAAAACATAGTCTAAAGCAGGAAATGGTCTAGAAAATTGTCAGCACAAGCACTAAAGCCATCGTAAGGACAAGAACCATATGCAAAAGTTGATTTTTCTGGGTACACAAGCCAGATGGTCAGAGGAAAAAAAGAAAGGAAATTTAATGGCCAACCAATCAGGACCAGCCGGTAGAAAAAGTTGGGTTGATGATGGGCTCAGCTATGACAAAGCCTTACCAAATTATTTATAACTCGATCCTCACCTTTTTCCTTAAAACTCGTGTCCAGTCCTGACCTAAAGCAATGCTATTTCAAACCTCAGTTTTAGGCATGGATTTTGCATTGGCTAGGGCTGACCTGAATGTTTGAAATTTCAAGATCCAATTTTATGAAGATGACTATTCCAATAGTAAGGATGCAAATGAGGATAGAAGATGAGACAGCATGGACAGACTACAGGAGCCTAACACAAAGTACCTAGTAGGTCAACCTGAGCTTTAGGTCTGGGTTTTGCATTAGTTAGGAACGGCCTGACTGTTTGACACCTCCAAAATCCAATTTTGTGAAAAGGACTATTCCAACAGTAGGGATACAAGTGAAGATAGCAGATGAGAGATAGCAGGGATGAGCCTGCAGGCAATAATACAAGACAGAAGGTACAAAGGTCATTCCCACACTCACGCATGTTCTGGCATAGGTAATTGCAGTCTTTTAAATCCAAACCAGTTAGGAAGACCTTTTCTTGGATTATTTAAGAGCTGGCAAAATCTGCTGTCACTACTAGAAGAAGCATTTGCAAATGACAATAGCCAGGGACACTTGAGTTCCCCAACTTTGGAACTGAACATCTAGTTGTTTGGAGTCTTTGGACAGGGATCAACAAATATATGATCACGAAATAGTATTTCAATACTTTCAGGTCATGCTTCTTCCTTTAGTAAACAAGTTCTAAAAGGTAAACTGGTCTATGCTATGAACTATATATGTTATTGGCAGTCGGAGTTCAGATTAGACTGTAGACATATTGGATGTACATTTATATGACTGAAAAATGAAGAGGGGAAACTCAAATGCAAGAATGACCATGATGAGCACAATAACATAGCCAAAAAATTACCTCGGATTTAGTTTGCAATGGTTCAAGTGTTGCAACCAGATCCTTTGTATTTGGCCTCTCCCTAGGTTCATATTGCAAACATTGATAAGCAAGATCTGCTACTGCAGTTGCCTCTTCTGTCAAAAAGTTGCCCTCCAAATGTGAATCCATTAATGCCAAAATATTTTACCTCTGATAATATCAAGAGCCTGCAAAGATGAATCTCAAGAAAATCAATACATAAAACAGATATCTGATACCCATTAGTTTGTTTTGAGTAATGAATTCAGTTACCCCCTTCTGTAGAAATGAATTAACTTAAAGCATCAACAACCACTAAAAGACATATACGAATAGAAGATTGTAAAAGTCTACAATTACAAACAACTGTCAACAACTTGAAGAGCAGAAATAATTAGACAATACATTATCATCTCATCATTTCCAGATGACCATTTCTGCAAAGCAGTCAAGTTTTTAAAAGCACTGAATAGACTTCCAAAATGATCCTTCTGCATAGAAAAATTATAGAAGAACTACAATCTCCTTTTCATAGACACTATGATAGAGACAGGCTTAGCAACACATATAACCAGGCCTTGGCTATAAAAGATTCACACAAGTCATGACTTGACATGGTCAAATAAAGTGATGGCACGCACTTAGAGAGACCCTGGTGCAGCGTAAAGCCGTAGACATGTTCCTCCACGTGAATAATCGTTTTGAAAGGTATTAAGTCTACACAAAACATGCCAATTGCATCATGGGCAACAAGCAGTTGCAATTATTGAAATTGACTAGACATCCTCATAGTTTCTTACACCTTAAAGAATCTTAGGAAGTGAACTAAGTTTTAAGCCATTGTTTCAAACAGAACCTACAATTTCCTCTAGGCAGTTGCTATAAAAATTTATGTTGTCCAATTGTCATCCCTTATTTGCAGACTTGATTATTAGGCTTCTCTCCAGTAATGACAAGTTCTGTATCAGTATATCCCCAATGTCTTAAATATCTAGCAGTGTTCTAAAGTTGATGGTCTAGTTTCATATGAAGCTTGGAATTCATCCCCAGAAAACTAACCTGGTCACAAGACGCCATCACTTTTTTGGAAAGCAGATTATTTCAGATCTGAAACAATGACAATCCCATAACATCAGGGCTCAGAGTATCCATATGTACCTAACAATCAGATGAAGAAAGACTATATACCAGATACAATCAACAGAAAAAGATGTTCAGCAAGTATATGATTTTGCTTTGTGGTCATTAGGAAGATCACTGCCTTTTGGACTCTCTTGGCAAAAAGAAAATAGGGTCTCAAATAAGGACATTCCATCATATGGCCAAGATTGGAACTGGATTGGAGCCATAGCCCTTCCCAGTCAAAAAAGCTCCATGTAGATGCTGATGCTGGCGTGATCAAACTCAATTTGGAAAGAATGAAATCAGAGAAGCAGACAATAACATTCTCTGAAGCAGAAACAACCCAAACCAGAATATACACTGCCAATCTGACCAGCGTGTCACAAACTCGTAATCAATAGTCAATCATGTAGTACATATAAAATCATATTTATGCTTTTGTTAGCGTAACTCCATTTAAAGCTCAAGCTGTTTCAAAGTCATGCATATATAATTCCTCATTGGGGTAGAACTCCTCAAGTCTTCTTATACCAAAGGAAAATAGTAACATTGTTTATGCTTCCAAAACATGACAAAGTTTAAGCGAAAAAGGAATATTTGTGTAACTATAAAATCCATGAAACTGTATTATATATAATATTTACACAAGCACAATAAATGATTGAAAAATACAAAAAAGAAGGTAACACACAAATCCTTCTAGTCCCAGAAGTTAGAAATTAAGAATACTATGTCAAACACAAAGATTACATGTGTTGAAGGGATGTGTTTTCCACTTAGAAGATCCAAAAGCACAGTACTGAAGCTCAATATCACACTTTCTGGAATGACCCTTCCTGCAAATAGAAAATTGCAATGTGTTACACAACATTTTTTTTTGTGACAATTAAAGCTTAAAGCTCAAGATTGATTGGAGCATTTAGCAAACAGGCCAAGCTTGAGCAAACTACTCGAGATTGATTTCCAAAATTAGCCATGCTGCTCTGCTCATTTGAGCTTGGGTTGATAGCTCAATGATATACATAGTACATTCATATATAAATGAATTAGAAAATGAAGTCCGATTATTTTTTGAAACAAGTAACACATGCTCTTGCAATAACTAGTTGATTCTAGGTGGCACAAGTAGGTTTCATGAATTGTCTTATCTAGATTTTCATAATTATAGGACAAGTTCGCTTCTTAGTAAATACAACATATTTGAATTTGGATGCAATCTACGGTGCAGGCCATGGAATTAATCTTTGCTTGAGCTGATCGTAATTGGCTCTACAAATCAAGCTCGAGCAGGCCCTTCTGACTAAAAGCCAAGATTGAGCTAGGAAAGATTGCTCAAAGCCCCGCTCAACCTTGGCACCTAATAAGACACCTATTACCAATGGCAGCAATGAAGATCAATACAAATTTAATCTTTCACTATGCTCGTTTACACACCTATTGCCAATGCCACAAGATCTTTCCCTATGCTCAAAGTTGGTAGGTTGCAGACAAAAACAATGCAATCTAAAACGCAATGCTTAGGACAAAGAATACCATTTCTTAGATACTCTGGAGGTGTGTAGGCAAGGTTTGTGCTATAACTTTTGCCATCTCTGCTGTTTTTCATGCGCCCAAAACAAGAAAGACATACATCACCATCCTGTGTGGAAATAAAAAAAAAAAAGTTAACTAGAATTCAAGATCACATCACCATAGCTAACCCATCCATCAAGAAAAAAAACCAGATACATATTCCATAGTGGACAACTCTTCTACATGACAATAGCTCATGCCCTAAGGGGTATGGATTGCCTATTAACCTTTCATTATTTATCGTCAGACAGTAGCCAACCACATTATCATCTCAGTTATGCTTTTGCAAGTTAATTACCAAAAGTTATCTAATTTATGCTCCATAAATGTGCATCATAGTGGAGAACTAACAAGAGCAGAGTAAGGAAGGACCCCAACCAACAAAAGAATATCTCAATATAGCAACACTGCATGGAATAAACCGGATACCTCGCTTATTTCAGACAGCAGTACCACTTTTACTACTAGTGATTTGCATGAAAATTTCACTTTTCAAACCAATTTGGATTACACAATGCTTTAAAGAAGCTCACCTAATAAAACTGCCAAATGTCAATAGAAGGGGCCTTTTGTAACATCTTTTCAAACGTGACAGGTTTAACAGGAAATAACCAAATAGGTACACTTGATCTGTCTATCTACAATTCACGAATAAGGCATGAGGCAGTTATGATAAAAGTACTGAATAAAAAACATTTGTCTAATACAGGAATGTTATTTCCCAAGGTTTACAGTTTCGGTTTCGGTTTCGGTTTCGGGACCGGCTGAAACCGATACGTTTCGGCCGTTTCGGCAGTTTCGGTTTCAGTTTCGGCCGTTTCGGTTTCGGCCGAAAGAATTTTTTAAATTATTAATTAGGCGTTGACCAAAGTTTGACTATATTTTGACTGTGCTTTGACTTCAAATTAAAAATACGATAAAATATTAAAAAAATTTTGAAAAAATTTGAAAAATTATGAATGAATTTATACTTAATTTTACAATAATTTAAAATATTATTTAAGCTAATTAAAATTAATTTTGATAGTTAGTCACTGATATTGTCTACTTTTAATATATATTAGTGTATTAAAAAAACATATAAGAAATTGATATGAATATGATTAAAATTTAAAGACATCATTTCATACATGATATAAATCCACGTCTTATAACCACATGCTGTTCCGAGGTGGATCTTGAAGAGATTGATATTCTTGATCACCATACTCATTAGTACGATGAAATTGTGATCGATAGTATTGTTTAGCATACGGATAGTAGGAAGTGGTATGGTCCTGCATTGACTGATGATATTCTAGATTGTATAAAGACATCACGCTCTAATAACCGTCATAGTAGCTATATCTCACATCATCTGTTGATCTTGATTAACATCTTGCCCATCATGCGAATTATACTAACCAGCACAGTAAATCCTAAACCGAACCGAGAGCGGGGGCAAGCATCATCGCCGGCCAACCTGCGCTCGCGGGGGGAGCTGCGCTCGGCGGCCGAGCTGCCCTCGCCGGCGGAGCTGCCGGAGATGCCGGGCTGCTGAGCTCGCCAGAGATGCCGGAGATACCGCGCGGGGATGCCGGACATGCCGGAGATGCCAGTTTCGAGCCCTGAGCTCGCCGTGGGCGCCATGGGCGAGCTGCGGTCGGCCCAAGTGCGCTGAGGATGCCGCCGGCGTGCTGCGCTCGCCCTGCGCGTGCTGAGCTCGCCGCCGACGCCCTGAGCTCGCCGCCGGCGCACTCAGCTCGCCCTGCGTGCGCTGCGGTCACCCCGCACACGCCGAGCTCGCCCCACGCGCGCTGCGCTCGCCATGCACGCGCCGAGCTCGCCGCCGGAGCCTTGCGCTCGCCGCCGACCGCCTGCGCTCCCTGCAGCCGCTCCGCGCTCCCTGCGGCCGGCCTGCGCGCCCTGCGGCTGCCCCGACCGCCTTGTGCCAGCCCCGCGCGGCCTGCCGGCCGCCCGAGCACGCCGCCCTCGCCCGCAGTCGCCCGCAGTGCATGGCCCTCGCCCCCCCTCGCCGCAATCGCCCGCAGCCGCCCTCGTCCGCCCTCGCCGGCATTCGCCCGCAGCCGCCCCGAGCCTGCCGCCCTCGCCCGCAGCCGCGCTGCAGCGCCGAAACCCTAAACCGAAACGTTTTTTAGGGTTTCGACCGAACCGCGAACCATGTTATTTTCTCATTCTCTATAGCTTTGTTGACTGATTCCAAGGTATATACAAATAACCAAATAATGATTATACCTCATCAAACAGGACTCTGTAAGCATTAAGATCATGATATAGAGGCCGCCCCTCACTGCTACAATATTCTAAAGCCTCGGCAATGTAAAAGCCAACCCTTAAACGCATTGCCCATTCAAGTGTCTGATTTTCCCCTATTCAAGACATCATACTTAAAGTTTTGAAAAATAATCAGAGAAATTTAGGACAAAAGATTTGGAATGGTATGAAAGCAAAGCCTTGTTCATATCATTATGATCAAATGCATAAAGTATTCAATTGACTATTGATCATAGACAATCAGAATGAAATATAGTACATGATATCAGCAATAAACTCCAAAGCTACAAATCTAAGACTTAGGTCAGTCTTTGGCACATATTGCATATACAAGGTTTAGCATCTTAAAAAAAAAACATTGTTAAATTCACCAATACAAGCTAACAATCACACCAATTGATTACGTGAAAATTCCAAAGCAGAAAAAAAGAATATTTTTGGAGCAAATTCTTAATAAGGAAATGGTCAAAAGCGTTTGAGACAAATCTGTGATGGTATTGTTAAAAAATTGGCATCATTTTTCCATGGTTTTCCAAAAGCTAATGTCATCCATTTAGGTCCCTCTTTCGAAAACCTATATTCCATGCAAATATACAAGCATTCAAAAGCATGCTACAGTTTTCCTTTAGTACAAGGCTGCTGCCATGGTTTCAGCTACTGGTTACTAGGTAGATAATGGGACATAAGCAACAGCATCAGAACAGTTCCATTGTGGGGAAAAGCTCTAGACTGAAACAAACCTCACTACTTATTGCTAGCAAAAAATAAAATGTGCAATCACAAATCATGCTAGATATGCAGTTATTGCCATATTTCTGTCAATCGGAATAGGAGGATGATGAAGATCCCAAACACAAAACTCATTCAAGAAGCAAAATCCCCACAAAATCTCATTTAATGGGTTCCAATATGCCTTTCCCGACATGTCAATACGATCAAGAACAAGGAAAGCAAATCACTGAACCCAGTTTATTACCATTTTATCTAGAAAATAAAGATTTTAGACTTAAGACCATTCATAAATGGGTAGTGATTCTTCCACTGGTTTTCAGGTGGCAGCTCAGAATCATGGGTGGAAGGCTCAATGTCCTTCACAAATTTCAGCCAAAAATCACTCCTTTGACCAAAACAGCACTCCAAATCATCTTTTCGAGTTTCGGCCACGTTCCATTTCGGTTTTTTAAAATCTATGATTTATATTTATATATTACACTCATATTACTAACCATACTTATCTCAATGGTTAAGAACTTTCGAACTTCTGCATTTTTTTTCCATTTTAAGCTATTTTTTTACTAAAAAAATATATGTATTTTTTAATAATTTTGAATTTAAAAATAAATTTTACTAAAAAAATTTAAAAAATATTTTGACCCATGGGAATGATTTCGCGGAAATGATCGAAACGTTTCCCTTGCTCCAAATAGCAGCAAAATCAAGCAAAATCAGATTAAAAAAAGAAGCAACAAGCATACAATGGAAGAGATGCTTAGAAAGCGTATCATTCGGCATGAACTCGGCGACAAGAAGCCTCTCATCCCCCTCGCAACAGTACCCGACCAAGTTCGCCAGTCGCCGGTGCCGCAGCTTCCCCACACCATTCGCTTCCTCCTACAAACCCCATCAATCTCCCCGTCAGACCAACAACCTAACATATAATTGATCAAAAATAGAGAATTGAGTTGGGATACTACGGCGAATTGCTTGGGGTCGGGCCAGGCATGCGGGATAACTTCTTGACGGCGATCCGGGAGCGGTCGGGCAGGCGGCCCTTGTAGACGAGGTTGGGGTCCTTCACGCCGCTCTTAGAGACGATATTTTCGTCGCTGAATCTCGCGGTGGCGGCGCGAAGGTTGGCCAGGGAGAACTCGGTGAAGCCGGTGGCAGCGGGGGGCGGCTGCGGCGGGCGGGGAATGGAGAAGGAGGGGCGCTGGGCCTCGGTCTGAGACTTCTGGTGGCTGTGGTTCGTCTTCTCCGGGTGCGTCTCAGCGAGCTCGGAGGAGCAGCAGGTCCCCATCGCGCCACCACTCGCCGGCGACCGCTGCCCAAGACTAGGCGCTTTATCATTAAAGAAAAATTGGATTTATTGCAAATAGAACCTTGTAATCATGTTATTTGCAAATATATTCCTCCTTGATGCTAACAGGGAGGAGGCTTTTTGCATATACCCTCCCTGACCAAGCCTATCTAATAATCTCTATGTTGTTGAATTAAGGAAACAGTACGAAAAACCCCTAAAAGTTCTTTTGAATTTTAAATTTTTAAAAAGACTTTGTTATATAAATAATAATAATAATATAAATAATTACAAGATATAATAGATATAAATAAAATTTTAACAACATAAAGACATATTGGTAATAAAAAATATTTAATTATATTGAAATTTAAGCAGAAGTTTTGTATAAAAATAAAAGAGCGGGAGTTATAAGTACTTTTGAAAACCGGAAAGGAAATTTAAAATCTGTTAGGGGGTTATTGAAAATTTTCTGTAACTCTGTTTAATAATATTATAACTGAAGATTGGGATCATCCCATCCCTCGGACTGGCTATCAAGCGTTTCAAAAATAGTCTGATTAGTCATTCGATCATTTTTTTTCCAGAAAATTACCTAAATGCTCTTAGCTATTCTTTCATCCCAAAGTTATTTTGACTAGTAATTTGATCATTTTTAATTTTGCTTGTCTTCTTTATTAATTATATTTGCGTAATATAATAATTGTTAAAGCTTATTTCTAATTTATTTATTTTAATTTGCCGTTAAATTAAATTATTTTGTAAAAATTAATTAGTTATCTAATATAAAATCATTACAAGGTGATTTTAGAAACCAAAAATACTAATTTTTTATTAATTAAAGTAGTAATCAAATGATAAAAATATAATCCGATTATTTTCTTCACTAGTCGCACTACAATTTAGTCCAATTATTTACATCAGCTTAAACCAAATATTCTATAGCCGGTTTGGTGGGGATAAAAGTCTACGTTAAAGTTAAAATTAGTGAATCACTTTTATAAATCAATATTTTTTATCAAAATTAAAACTTTAATAATTTAAAGTTCAAAAAATTATTTATTTTTTTATAATAATTTAATTTAATAATAATATAAAATAATAAATATTATTTTTATAAAAAAATAATAATTTTGAAACCAACGATCGTGATCCTCGTCCCAAAACAAACGCCCTACAACATTTCTGTTTCTCAAGTTATGCTGGGATCCTGTTGCGTGATACTACCTTCGAGATCTGCCTCCAGCGTCACGCCACGACACAACCTCCGTCTCCAACGATGCGCTGCCTCTTTACGGATGGCCTCCTATCTTTTTCTTTGCCCTCTCCTCCTTTTCGACCTCTATTATCATCTTCTCCGGTTGAAACCGTCTTCTTTTCAACCTCCACCACTTCTTCGATCGGCACCGCCTCCTTTGGCCTCCAGTGCCATCTTCTCCGGCCTCCACCACTTCTCTAACCGGCGAGTTTTCTTTCAGTCTTTAGCTAAGGTGAAGAACACTGTCTGCTTCACCAAAACTTGCTCCCTTCTGCCCAAAACATGGTTCCGTTACTACATTTTGAATTCACATTCTGTTAACAGGAACTGTTGCATGCAATGATTTTAGTTGAAGAATCATTTCTGAGTTGAAGAGTTGCCAATGAAGAGGAGTTGAAGTCAGTTTATTTGTTCAAAAATAACTTGAGTTGAAGAATAACCATTACTTAATGAGGTAAAAAGTTGCCAACGAAGAGAAGTTGGAAGTGAGTTTGATGTTTTATGAATCTGTGGAAAACCATTTTCATGTATTTTTGTTGAATTTTTGATCATTTTCTAACTTCTTCGTGGCAAGGCCTCAGCGTCATTTGTGAGCTTAACAGGGCAACATAAATACTGAACGAAGTGTGTTTGTGGGTGTTTATTGTTTTTCTTTTAAATATTTTTATAAATCTTATAGTCGATAATCGTAGGATTATGTTGTAAGAATGGTGCCAAGGTAGTGTTCTATGAGCAAACTAATTTTTGGTGTTCCAAAGAGGCTGATACTTTGAAAGGAGATGATTTCACGAGCTTGTTAAGTATTGAAATTTTGATCCTATTTTGATCTTGACTCTAATCTTGACCTTGTGTATATTTTGATTTGAGCTGACTAATAGTTATTAGTAATCTTGGCATCATGTTATAAGAAGGAAATGCTGATCCTTTCCAATTGAAGTCACTAATCTTGTTCTGCATTGACATTTGGCTTTCGTTAGTTGTTTTGCCTCGACAGTGAATAGGCAAGTCAACGGCATCAATTATGGATGTCTGAAAGAAGAAAGGCCAAAGATGCAAGAATTCACAGGCCATTCATCGCTTCGTATATGTCTCCAATTCTTCACCAAATAATGTACATATGGATATATGTCTCCAATTATATGCGACGGTCTGCGATTCACACCAATGAATGACGAAGGCACTCTCTCACTTCCTTTGTATCAAGTTCCCATGAGAAGTTTCTCATTGCATTCTTAAGGATCTTTGCATAAAAACCCAGGTCAATAAAATTGACAGCGTTCGAACACATAAATTTTCATATATAAAACGTTGATACAACGGTTGAAACGCAAAACTCAAATGAAATTATAAAAACAAGTAGCTAATTAATATATATTTGGGTAGCTTTTTGGCAGCTCGAGGAAAGAGCTTATAATTGGGGAGCGAGCTCAAAGCCTCCAACCTCCATCAGATCATCAGCTCTACAGTCCACAGACGACAGCGCTCAACCTCGTGAAGACATGACGCCAAATCCTCGAGCATCATTCGCGGCGACGTCGTTTAATGCAAACTTTTGCAGAAAACCCCCTATCAGATTTGTAAATACCACATGCTTTACAATTGTTAATTCGGATGTTTATATTAAACTCCCTATAGACTAGAACAGTGAATATTTTATGTCCAGAATTACAGATAAATATATAAAAGAAAACTTTGCATGTATATTTTTGAAAAACATAAAATTGGCCTGTATACTCTTTTAAATTTTTGTAATTACATACCTCTTTGAACTTTTTTAGAATTATGCCCTTGAGATTAAAATAGCACCTATTTTCTAAATAAAAGAATTATAAAATAATCAGAATATATTCCATATGATTGAGGTTTTCCCTATCCAGGATTATGAATGTAAATATAATATATTTATTTTACAGACTATCTATCAGAAAAATAAATATTATTTTAATTAGAGGATTACGATTTATAGGGGTATGATCACAAATAAATAGTTTAAAGTGATATCTGTACTAATTTAATTTTTTCAGGGACATATCCACAAAAAGCCTATTCAAAAACTTAAATTTAAATAAATCATGGCGATACTATAATTAATACACATTCAACGGATTCAATTTTGCAAATTATAATTATATTATCATGATTTATTTAAATTAAAAATTTTATATATATTAAAATTTTAGTTTTTAGCGATTTTACTGCAAAACTAGGAATCTCAATTATAAAAGTCATATGGCATTTATAACTCTGATGGGGTTTTATGCAAAATTTTACACTAAGACATTGAATGGGACATGTATGGGCAAAGCTCTCCCATGGCAACTTTTTCCCTTATCTGGGACCTGCAAATTCTACGTCACTTTTTTGAGTCTTTGATTTCCCATCAGCTATTGAGCAACGCAAATTGGCCTGCCAAACACACTATGGATTGATTTATTAATGGACTTTTTCTTTGAAGAAATGATTATTGATGAACTGTACAGCAATAAATACATCAGAATCTCAGCACATAATTCACATGGAAATTCACTCAGGCATCTTGAAGGCAGATGAATCTGGAACTCCTTATTAGCCTGGTGAGTGGTGACTTATCCCTTTTGGTCTGCTCAACAAAGTAATGATCTCCTTTTGGCTTCATAATCAAAAGCCAACAATCCAGTGTAGGATCAACCCAGATCTGCAGCCTCAGATTGCTGGATTCATCTCCGGAAACTTAAGCAGTTTCCAATAAATATACTTCATGTCATTCAACAGACTCTGTGTAGAACACCAGTGGCAGAAAAGAATTTTGTGGTTTCAGTCAATTCTCTAACCTTCAAGCCCACCATCAAAATTGATGGAGAACAGCTCTCCTGTCAAACTGCATGTTCCCGGAGCAAAATTTTTGGGCATCTGTATCTGTTTGGAATTGGACCTCATGAAATGCCTCGCTCTGGTATAAGTGAACGGTCATCAAGCAGTTCCATTTGATGGGACGTACAGCCTCCCGTAAATGATTACGAAGGGCAAAGCCACTCATTGCAGAGCTCACCAAGCACTATCCTAGTGGATGGGCAGAAGAGGAAAGACATCTTCCCTGTGACAAAACTTTGGCATTGATAACTTCAGGTTGCATGTCAACTGAAGTGATTCCAGTACTTACCGGATATGCTTATGGAACTTTTGCATTCTCTCTAGCCAATCTCTCTTCTTCGGATCGGGCATGTAGCTCCTCATAAGCCTTCATAGAACATGCTGTGAATATCTCCATGGCTTCAAAGACCTGTCGAAGTCCCACTTGCATGCTGCTAGCATCCACATCATGGCTATGGTTTACAACCTGCCCATACATAGCAACGCCATCCTGGCTAGTAAGTATGACCAATTTCTTGTTTAAGTCATTGACGGCCCTGTTAATTTTCTCAGTCTCCCTTTCTCTGGTTCTCAGCCACTTATCCATATCACTATTTGCCATTAGTCTTTGCCGCTGCTCAACATTCTGCTGCTGCCAAATATGTCGCACACTTGTGGCAAAAGACTTCATTACTTCTACCACTTCCTTCTCGGAAATTCTGTCAATAGCTTGCGACCAATAATTGCAGATAACAAACACAGGAGGAGCACCTAACCGTCCAGGAGAAAAAGGAACAATTCCATCAGGGGTCTCTTCCAGCTCATAATGAAGACAGAGAATAAGCCAGCCATTCAGGGCTTTGATATAATTTTTTTGAGCAATTATCCACTCAGAGAAATTGCCAATCCACTCTAACAGCTCCAGTTCCAGTTGCAGCATCGATTCCATAGAGGTGTCAGTAAGCCTTCCCCCAGAAGCAATAGAATTTAGATTTCTGGCTTCTGATATTGCTTGGCATTGAGTCCTGTGGCATTCTAGCAGGGCTTTCCACATTCTTACAAACCTGCAAAGATTATTCATGAGTCAAGCCTTAGCTACAATTTAATAACCTAGCATAACATCAGGTTCTAAAAGTTTGAGAGGCCAACTTTTGTAAGAATCCTCAAGCTTCAGATATGATTAAATGCAGATTTTTTCTGTCACAACTCATGTACACAGAAAAAAATCCACCAATAGGGAACTTGAAGGGGAAATGCATAATGTATAACTAAAGTAGTATTGAGGTCCTGGTCAAGATTAAGAAGCACAACAATGTGTTTATTCCAAAAAAATAAAGTTACAACACTTTATCGGTTAGCCAAGGAGAGTGAAAGAAAGAGCTACAGATCAGAAGCATCAATGCGCTCAGTGGTGCGTAATTAACCTTGTTGTCATACAATGTGCTCACATGTTCCTATCGCATGACGACAGGTTTGATTATGCCATATGATATATGATAGCAATCTGAAGTGGCCAAGGTATCTGTCATTTCAGTTGAAAAATATCAATGCACACCTCTTTAATTATCATTTCATGAGCTGGCAGCAGGGTAAAGTGCTCAAAAAATAAAGACTTGGACACAAAAATTGAGCATTTCCAAGCCTAATTTAGGCCTAAAAATAGGCATTATAACTAAGTACGATAATGATATGCATTTCAGCTCAGTAGCCAGGTTAGGATTCTGATAATGAATTTGTTGCCTATCCATTACTACATAACATTTAGGAGGGGCCGCATGAACATTTTGGAGGGGCTGCATGGTGCTTGCTTCATTGCAGCTGCAATGCTGTCTCCACAGTAGCTAGGTGTCAGGCACAACAACCACTCATGTCCTGCAAAAGGCAAAGTGAAGTAGCTGCTTTAACCCTTGTCTTGTTTGATTTCCTCAATCTTATAATTGCCTCGAGATCCATATTTCTTTCAGATTAGCATGCCTGGTGATTTGTCTCTGACCAGGCTTATGGATCAGTTCTTGATCATCACTTTGGGTATGTTTGGTTCCTGTGTATCCTAGGACAATCTCTTTACTTATTCTCGCTGATTCTCACTTAATCCTAGCTGATCCTTGCCTTCAAACATTTAGCTACAAACCAAATGAGCCCCTTTAAAGAATTTGTACTTGATCACAGAATAAGAAACCTATGGGACATATGAGTTTATCACATCTACATTTTTTTTAATATCATCGTTTTTTAAAAAATTCTTTCATCTAACTTTTAGCTGTATAATCATGTTACATTTAGATTGATACCTTTGATATTTCTTGCCTATTCTGATGCTTTGAGATCTGTATTTGCATATTATATGGCTTATGCTTCAGATGCATTTTGCCATCTCTTTAGATATATCTTTTTTGCAGAAACAATCCCCAAATTCTTGGCCAGATGTATTTTAGTGCTCCAAAAGAATCAGATCTTCGCCTCTCATCTTGCTTTACAAATTTCCATGCAAAAGATAGGTATATTTGCATCATAAATTATTAACCAAGCTCTAGATAACCATTATTCAAATCTGCACCTGGAGTCCAAATCCGATAATTAGAAGGTGTGCCTTGCCAAAATTAAACCTTTTCTGTTGTTGCTTCTTACATCCAGGGTAAGTTAAAAATAGACGTTCCTAATTTAAACCACCCACCTATATCCCATAAAGTGATCCTGTTTCATTTCATGACTAGTCCACTCGACATAATTTATTGCATCAAATGCAGTAAACGTCTTTTGGGTAATTTACTTGCAACTGGTTGTCATCTCCTTCACCATTAGGTTTTTCTACCATGAAACTACCTTTACACCAATTTTGTTAGTTTATTTCTTATACGAAAAAAATACTATAATACAATATTTGTTGCAACATGGCAAGCTTTAATCAATAACAGAAATTCCAGAATAGCCTTGGTAAAGAAAAACTTATCTAATTTTGTAAATGCAGGTAAGAGAGAGCATCGACATTTTCATTCATTTAAACAAGAATAGTAATAATGTACCAAATATTCAGTAACTAAGTACTTAGTTTATGCATCAAATATCTCTCAACTCAAAATAGAAAAATATATCAAGCTTTGAATTTAACCCCTTTTATTGTTAGAAATGTGTCGTTCATGAATGAGAATAAATGTTTACCAACCTAATCATCTAGATGAATGCATTAAATCTAAGGAGATACAAACAGATGATAGACGAATTTAAAAATGTAGAATTTCATACCCTTGAATCAGTTCATTGATCTGTGGCCATAATTCTTCATCCCTCAGTTTGTTTATCTTTTTTGAAATGGTTTCAATTACTTGAATTGCTATCCTTATCTTGGTAGACAGCTTTCTGATTACAGCCTGAGTAGAATCAATTTTGTGAGCCTCTGCACCCCTTTCATCCAAGCGTTTCAGCCGCTTGCATTTCCTATCACACAGCACCCGTAACTTTTCCTCAGCCTGCAAAAGAGTGGAATTTGCAATACAATTAGAGATACCAGTAAGGACAAATGGAGTAAGAATAGTTTGCACCCTGAGCAACAAAAATCTATTTTAATTAACTGGAAGAACAAGCTTTGCTCTGAATATGGAATGACTGATAAAGCATGATACATGCTAAGGCAACATGCACACACATCCAATATTCCAAAGTAAAAAGAAATACATATATCAGATGCAGAAGCAAACCCTGAAAAATAAGGACTTCAAACAATAGGAAACATCAAAAGTTACAGTAAAAAAATCCACCATGCCAATCTCAATATATACTGGCACAAAAACATAATAAAATGAGAGATAGTACAAAATCAGGCAAAGGGACACACAAACACACATACATTTTTAACAAAAAGAAAACAAAAAAGCGAGATGTGAATTAGCTAAAAAATACTTGACTAATATATAATGAAACTCAGGACAGCAAACCGTTAAACCTACCTTCTGTCTGGTATAAGTGGACACAGTTAACAACCCACAAATTAAGACAGATTAGATAAGGCTATTTTTACTTTCGATAACTTAAGTCAGAGGAGAATAAGGGGTCATCACAAAACCTATAGCATGTGGAACTAATATTGACATTTTAACAGAAGATGCCGGAAACAGTAGGATACAAAGAGACAATCGTCAAATTCATAGATAAGAGTCGCCATCAATAGGAAGGACTAGAAAAAAGAATATACAATAGATCCAAATTTTGGGTAAAAATTTCCAGGCATGCATTAAACAAAGGCTATATTCTCGGAGCTTGTCCATATGCTGAAGAATCACAATCAAAGAAGGAAAAAAATAACCCTCAAAGACAAGTAACATTAACATTAAATTCCTAATCAAAATTGCAGGCAAAAATACCTTGACTTCCTCGTATAGTTTCTTCTCCCAAATGTACAACTTCTGCAACGTTGAAGAGAGACTCCCTGAGCCCGTCACTTTATCCTCCTCGAAAACCAACAAATCCTCACTTTCGGAAGTCCATGGACCCATCACACACATCATTCTCGGAGAAACTGCACCCAAGAACCAATCGACGTAGAAAAGTCAGAACCTTGAAAGCATCTACTAAGACAAAATGGAGAATTGAGGAAACAAGGAGAGAAATTCACCATGATATACAGAGTGCCTCTGGTTGAAGGGCTGTTTCCCAACCTCTAGCATCTTAGAAAGCTCGCCAATTGTGTCAGAAGCCCTCTCAAACTGGACCTTGATCTCCGCAGCCACCTCAGTGATCCCATGGTACTTCCTTGGAGCCGCAAGAGTCGAAGCATTCTCCGTTTGCTGTTGTGCATCATCGGCAATCACATTCTTCTCCACAACTGGCGCATCCCCGTTCTCGTCATCCTCTGCAGCCTCCGAAGATCTCGCCCTGTAAGGCGGGTCCTCCCTAATCTCCTCTTCTGCCGCCGACTTCCGGGAATAGTCTCCTGCGGGCATTGCAGCTGCAGAGGATGTCGATGCTGCGGACGTCTGGTCGACGTAGGCCTCCTTGACGACCTCCTGCTCCTCGTCCTCCAGATCGGGGATGCCCTCCTCCTCGCGCACCTCCTTGGAGCTCCGGCTCGGGGTGTAGGGCTGGTAGTAGCTCTCAAACGACTCAAACGGGTTCAAGAAGTCCCAGGTCGAGGCACTGGGCGGCGGCGGTGGCGGCGGGGCCTTTGACGACGACGCTTCAAGTGGCGACCGTGGCATGTCGGGCGGCGGCGAAGCCGAGCCGAAGAAGCCGCCGTAGCTGGGATAGCCGGGCGGGTAATTGTAAGCATATTCATAAGGACCATACGAGCTAGGATTTTGGTAGGAAGAGGAATAACCGGGGAAATAAGGCGGATAAGCGGCGGCGGCGCCGCCGCCGGCATAAACGGCTTCGGGGCTCTGCGGCCCCTGCTCGTAGACCACCGACTGCGCAGCCGGCTGGCTGCGCGCGTAGCTGACGTTCACGTAAGTCTCGCCCTCGTGATCCGACCGAAGGTGGTGGTGGTGGATCGGCGAGGATCCAGTGGAGTGGAGCGGCGAGTTCGATCCGGACTCAGTCTCGTCGGAATTGGAGTGGTAATGTATGTGGGAGCCGGAATGGGATCTCGAGTGGTGGTTGTGGGAGGAGGGGATCGCCGCCGGGGGCGGAGAAGGAGGCGGGGAGCGCGGCGGCATGGGATCGCCCTTGCGCTGCGGGGGGAGGGGAAGGACGGGGGAGGCGGGGGGCGGGGGGAGTGAAGCGGAGGCGTCGAGGAGGCGATGGAGTGCATCACCGACGGAGCGGAGGGAGCGGGAGTAGGCGGCGTGGGCGGCTGCGAGGGCGTAGCGGTGGCGGATGGAGGCGGCGAGGAGGTCGGTGCGGCTGTGGCAGAGCGCCACCACCGGGAGTTCGTCGAGCTTGGATCCGGCGCATCCCATGGCGAGCAAAAGCACAAACACGGAGAGGCTGAGGCTGGAATCGACGAGAGCATCACATCAAGGAGATCGAAGAAGAGGATCCGATGTAGGGTATGGGGAGGAGATAAGAGAAGGAAGAAGAGGAAAGGAAGAGGAGGAGGAATCTTGAGCTATCGCTTGCCAGAGCGGAGTTCGTCGTCGGGTTGCAGTGTAGTACCGGGAGGAAAAGTGAAAAGGAAAAAAGGAAAAGGAGAAGGGCGAAAAAGGAAAAGAGGCGGCGAATGTAGATATATAGCGCTGGGTTGCAGTAAGCGATGTCTGATTTAATGCCGGGGTTTATTTTGGGTGGCAGATAAAGAGGAAAGGAGGGCGGAGACGCGGAGGATTGGCCTGCGTGTGCGTGTGCGTGTGCGTGTGCGTGTGCTGTGCGCGTGCGCCCGCTTGCGCGCGCAGAGGTATTGTTATCAGTTGACGCCTCCTGTCCTCCCGGCAGGGCAGTGTTTGCATGTACAGCTTTCGCTTTCTCGAACTTGGGTCAGCTCTTCAAAATGTGATTTTGGGAAGATTCAATGGTGTTTGATGGTTTTTTTTTTTTCGTTATTCACATTGTCTATTGTTCAATCAATAAGTAAATTTCAATCATTAATTTGTCAGTAAATTTATTTTAAAAATTGAGATTTTGGAGCCGCCGTAGTATATTATCAAAAAATTTGCCCATGTTGGCATGGATCATAATTAAAAAGACGAATGCAAGGTTTTATTCTATTGAATGATGCGCATGATGGAAATAAGCGATATGACAGTCCGTCCCATGTCAAGGTGTAGACCCGGACGAGAGAGAGAGGGGTTTGGATCAAGATTTTAAGTTTTCATTTTGGTTTCGATTTTGGTATTTATGGAAATGTTTCGGTCGTTTTAATTTTTTTTAATTTCGATCAAATTATTTTTTAAATTTTTTTATTAAATTTTGACTTTAAATTTAAAAATATTAAAAAAATAAAAATAAAATTATGTATAAATTTTTTTAAAGTATTAATTAAAATTTTTTTTGTAATAAAAAAATACATTAGAATTCAAAATTTACACTTAGTTGAATTCAAATTCGAGTCTATATTAAAACCCAATTAAAGAATTAACCACTAAGCTAATAATAAATTGTGATATGATTATAATATATGAATATAAATAATATATTTTTGAAATCCAAAATCGAAACCTATGACGTTTTTTTAACGTTTCGTCTATGACCAAAACCAAAACATTTCGGTTTTGACAAAACTTTAAACCATGGTTTGAACTGGGAAGTTGAATACACTGAGGTGTGAAAACCACTTGTAATCAGGGCTGTGCATTCGGTTAAAACTAAACCGAACCGAACCGAACCGAATAAACCGAATCAAAATTTCTGCCAAACCGAACCGAACCGAATAAACCGAATCAAAATTTCTGAAATTTTGAAAATCCAAAACCGAACCGAACCGAATAGTATAAAAACTGAACTGGAACCGAACCGAAATATTTCGGTTCGGTTCGATTATAACCGAATTGCAAACCGAATTTTTACATTTCGGTTCGGTTCGATTATAACCGAATTGCAAACCGAATTTTTACAGGACTGGATGAATGGATCTGGTCATTTGCATAAGGGGAAAAAAATAGTACAGAATATACATTATACATACCCTAAATCTGACCCTGATAGGCTGATACCCAGTCCAATTATAAGTTTGCAAATTGCAACCCAATAAATAATCAGTTAATCTCAGTATCTCACATGCCACAATGGCACAACCGCACAAGCAGGAGCAAGACACTTCAAGACTTCAAGTGAATCAAGTCTTCAAGTTGCAGGAGCAGCACAGCAGGAGCAGCAGGAGACTAGGAGCAGCAGCAGCAGGACAATATATAGTAGCAGACTAGCAGTCTAACAGAAGCGGGTAAGCTGCAAAACACTTCAACATCTCAACTTCATGTAACAAGACAGTTTAAGACTTCAAGTGAATCAAGACTTCAAGTTGTAGGAGCAGCACAGCAGGAGCAACAGGAGGCTAGGAGCAGCAGGAGCAGGACAATGTATAGTAGCAGACTAGCAGTCTAACAAAAGCGGGCAAGTTGCAAAACACTTCAACAGCTCAACTTCATGTAACAAGACACTTCAAGACTTCAAGTGAATCAAGTCATCAAGTTGCAGGAGCAGCACAGCAACAGGAGCAGTAGGAGAAGCAGGAGCAGCAGGACAATGTATAGTAGCAATCTAGCAGAAGTGGGCAAACTACAAAACACTTCAATAGTTCAGCAGTTCAACTTCATGTAGCAAGACACTTCAAGACTTTCAAGTTCCAAGTCTTCAACAGTTCAACACTTCAACTTTATACTTGCAGGAGCAGGCGAGCAACAAGACAATGTATATTGTATAGTAGCAAAAGCTGGCAAGCTGCACTGCTGCAGAATACTTCAACAGTTCAACTTCATGCTTGCAGAGTTGCAGACAATGTACAGTAGCAGGACAACCCTATAACTCTATAAGACTATAATATCATTCTTACAAGTCAAATAACTTAGCATTAGAAAGCTGCAAGACAACAATTGTAATTATGTGGTTCAGAATAAATATGATCAATTCAGTAATCAGTTAGCATTTGAACTTTGAAGGATTATATCATACCAAATGGTCCATTAAGAAAAGCTTGAGAAATCTCCTGTAGTCCCGTGTACAGAAGTAACAGGACAGAAGCCAGAACCAGAAGTTCCAACTTCCAAGCAGCATAACATTACTAGGGTGAAGCCAAAGAAGGAGACAATCGTCCAATCAGTCACTTGCCCACATGCGAGCATAGCATATGACAATGAGCCGAAGATTCAACATCTTCATTGCCTCAAACAGCTTATGAAAAATTCAACAAATATCATTAAAAAAACCATAAAAAAATTCCAAGAGGGTCATACCGTCATATTCGCCTTATACCGTCATACCTAGCATCCCTCTCTGGCTCTCCCCGTGAGCGAATGGTAGGTAGTGGTTGCTTTCACAGGCCATCCAAACAACCATGCCATTGCTACAAGCCTACAAAGTGAAGAGGATGAAGCCAGAGTAGGGAACCATTGGAACACCTCTGCATCAAAACACCAAAGACAAAAAAACCTCAAATAAAAGCAAAAATTCAAGAGGCTCAGATGACTTTGATGCATCATCAAAAACAAAGATGTCTCCCCTCAGGCATCAACCTGCTCGGCTGCTCCTACAAAATAATAGTTGGATACATACCTGTCCCTGGATAGTTGGATCATACTGTTGAACCTAAAAAACATAGTAAAATATCATCACAATAAAAGCAATTAAGAAAATATCAGGTAAGTAGGTAACTGGGTAAGGAACTAAGGACTGTAAGATCATAACTTCATACATGCACTGATACTGTAATGCACATGAATGATAAGGATATATAAGAATGAATCTGCAAGAGATGACCATAGAAAGTTAGAAACATGAACAGAAATGCATAAAAAATAAGTAAGCATATTCAAACCTTAAGATGACTTCTCAAAATTCAATGGTTGTGACATCCAATTTCATCTTTATCAACTCTGAAATAAAAAAATCATTCAATAATTATTTGATCATAATAAAGAAATATACAATGTAATAATAAAAATATTAGCAATACAAATCTTACCCTCTTGAATCTTTTCAAGTTCTTCTAAACTTTTCTCAATATTGATTTCTGTTTTTGAATTTTTAATTCAATCTTGAGTGCAAACGAGAGCTTGTACTAGTGTAGGAGTCAAAGAGCTACGAAAACGATCAAGTATGCACCCTCCTGTGCTAAAAGCTGATTCAGAAGCCACTGTAGAGATAGGTATAGCTAATATGTCACGAGCCATATGTGACAGAATAGGAAATCTATAGCTATTCACTTTTCAGAAGCCCAGAACATCAAAGTTTGGCTCATTTTTTTCAAGATCCTCTGACAAATACTTGTCTAGCTCAGACTTTATTTCATCACCCATGAAACTTTTTCTATGCTCAACAAATAGACTGCTTAAGATGTACTTACCTTATTGCTTTGGCATACTTGATCCTTCACCAGATGACATTCCTCCAGGCTATAGTCGCATTCTGTACTCTTTGAACAAATCATATACAAGTTCATCTAACTTTCTCCTCATCATAACACCTCTTTCACCTTCATACATTTTTTCAACTCCAAACTTAACATATTCTAACTTGCATCTTGGATCAAAGATAACAGAAACAAAGAGAAGCATATTAATCTTCTTTGGCTCACCCCAATACTTGTCATATTTGTCTTTCATCACAGCAGCCATATCTTGGACTTTTGTATCACCGCTGACTTTCCATATATTCAAAAGAAGGTTAACTTGACAAATTTCATCAAAAAATAAATTACTTGTAACATACTAAGAGCCAGAAACTCTAAGAGTCAACTCATAGAAATACTCTAAGAATGTAATAAGTCGCCTAACATTCTGCCAGTCAAAAGACAGAGGAGTTCCATCTTCATTATTAAGCTCATGACAGAAATTGCTATCTTTCTCTTCAAATTTTTCAAAAGACTGCTCAAAAGTTTGAGCTGTTTCAAGCATCATATAGGTGGAATTATTGTGGATACATCCAAATAAAGACATTTTCTGCTTTCAATTTTTTCAACTTCCACACATTCTTTGAACCTCTGTCATCTTACTGGAGAATATCTCACATATTTAACAGCAAATCTAACTCAAGCAATGGAATCTGTCATCTCTTTCAAACCATCTTTCACCACAAGATTAATGATATGTGCTATGCAACGCATATGAATATATTTTTCTTGTGCCAAACAAGAGCCCCAATTCAAAAATTTTTTCTTCAAATAAGAAATAACAGTATCATTTGAAGAGGCATTATCAACAGTAACAGTCAAAACATTATCAATTCCCTATTCAAAGAGGCATTTTTTAATTGTTTTTCCTATAACTTCACCCTTATGACTTGTAATTTTGCAAAAATTCAAAAGCTTTTTTTTCAAGTTCCAATCAATATCAATATAATGTATTATGATACACATATAGTTTATATTTTGAATTGAGGTCCAAGTATCAGTGGTCAAACAAACTCTCTGTTTGGACTCTCTGAAATAGTATTTCAACTTTACCTTTTTATCATGGTAGAGTTGAAAACAGTCTCTAGTCATAATCCAATGTGAAGGCATTCGAAATCTAGGACAAGCTTGAGACATAAAGTATTGAAAGCCTTCATGTTGAACAAAATTAAAAGACAGTTCATCTACAACAATCATGTGTGCCAGTGCTTTTCTAATTTTTTCTTGATCAAACTTCCAGCTAGTTAGCACAAACTCATTTGCTACTTCTTTCTGAATATGTTGCATAGTAAGTTGTGTTTGATGTGTATCAACATTATATGGATATTGTTTGCATTGATTCATGTGATGTCTAAGAGAAGAAGTACCATTTTTTTTTGAATCACAAAAGAATTCATTACCACAATAGTTGCATCTGGCTTTGGTTGACTTGCCCGAGTTTGTGAACTTTGTGTAATGCTCTCATACAGCTGATCGTGCTGCCATTCTTTTTCTCGGTATTGGAGGCTTTGTACTGCACGTAGATGCATTGCCCTCGTTTAAAACTTCGATAGCCATAGGCGTAGAACTTTCTTGAGAAGCAGAAATTGGTATTGGACTTGGAATAACTGGATTTGTGTTTGAAAGCTACTGACTGTCATCCTCGTTCAACATCTATCAATAGAAAAATACAGAATTACAGATTAAATCGTATGAAATCAAAAAACCCTAATTTAATTTCACAAAATTCAACCCTAACCTTGCAATTTGATCCCGATGATGCCGTTGTAGAAAATGAGATATTGAAGCTCAGAGCCTCGAAGGCTAGTCACAGAGAGATATTGAGGCGTCGGGAGTCAGAGCCTCAAAGGAGGAGGGGGGTCCAAGGGTGGACGAAAGCGATGCCACCGGGGATGAAGGAGAAGAAAAATCGGGAGTTCAAACTGAGGATTTACTGATCTAACAATAAAATCGTATGAAATCAAAAAATCCTAATTTAATTTCACAAAAAATCAACCCTAAATTTCATAATTTCCGAAATACTCTCAACTTGCAACTTAATCCGTTGTAGAAAAATGAGAGATTGAAGCTCAGAGCGTTGACCAGAGAGATATTGAGGCGTCGGGACTCAGAGAGTCAGAGCCTCAGAGGAGAGGAGAGGAGGGGGGGGGGTGCGGGGGTGGACCGTGGACGAAAGGGTTAACAATAAAATCGTATGAAATCAAAAAATCCTAATTTAATTTCACAAAAAATCAACCCTAAATACCCTCACCTTGCAGCTTAATCCGTTGTAAAAAAAAGAGAGATTAAAGCTCAGAGCGTCGATCAGAGAGATATTGAGGCGTCGGGACTCAGAGCCTCAGAGGAGGAGGGGGGTCCGGGGGTGGACGAAAGCGATGTCACCGACACGGCGCAGCACCGCAGCTGCAGGGATGAAGAAGAAGAAAAATTGTCAGTTCGGAACTGAGGATTTACTGATCTAACAATAAAATCGTATGAAATCAAAAAACCCTAATTTAATTTCACAAAAAATCAACCCTAAATTTCATAATTTCCTAAATACGCTTACCTTGCAGCTTAATCCGTCGTAGAAAAATGAGAGATTGAAGCTCAGAACGTCGACCAGAGAGAGGCGTCGGGACTCAGAGCCTCAGAGGAGAAGGGGGGTCCAGGGGTGGACGAAAGCGATGTCACCGACACGGCGCAGCACCGCAGCTGCAAGGATGAAGGAGCAGCACCACAGGTCTGCAGCGACGAGAGCGCCGAGAGCAAGAGCAGCGAGAGCGAGAGCGCCGAGAGCAAGAGCGCCGAGAGTGAGAGACGATCGGGAATTCGGGATTAGGATTAGGGCCGAAATGAGAGGTGAGAGCGAGAGCGGCGAACCGCTCTGAGAGAACGCGATAATATATAAGGTTGTTTGAGCCGATTAGCCCAAAACTGAAACCTAACCGCGGTATATAGGTATATATATAATTCGGTTCGGTTCGGTTTTTACGGTTTTTCAAAATCAAAAACCAAAACCGAACTGAATTTACAATTTTTTTTTTCAAAACCGAACCGAACCAAACCGAGAACCGAATAACCCGAACCGAATTGGTTATTCGGTTTCGGTCGGTCGGTTAATTCGGTTTTGATCGAATAATGCATAGCCCTACTTGCAATGGTGACTCAGGAAACAGTGGAACCCTTTTGCTTTATTCCCTCCAATTATGCTCTTAGAAAAATTTTTGAAAAATTTTTCAGTTGACCAACTTTCTTTAATTTTTAAAATTTCCATTCAGTTGACAAATATTTTATTTTAGCTTTTACTATTACTAACGGTATTATAACACTGTTAAAATATTATAATAGATATTATAGAAATATTATAGCAGTAATTATAATAATATTTTTAAAATTATAACAATACTGTAATATATTTATTATTATGAAAATCAACTCAATATAAATAAGAATAAGATAAAAACATTAAAACCAACATAATATATACAGAAATAAGATAAAATAATCAAAACCAAATCACTATAAATAAAAATAAAATGAAATGATTAAAATCAAGTATATCTAATTAGAAAATAACTATTATAATTAAAACTACTTATATATGACTGAAAAAAAATATTTTTTGATCATAATAACTAATTTCTAAATATATATTGTTAGTACAATACTGTTATAATATTACTAAGTGTTCATATCTTATTATAATATTTTGTATATTATTATATTACTCTAGTATTATTATAATACTGACAGCATGTTATAGTCTGATTGTTATTTAGATGGTTAGGATTTATTTTTATTTGATAGTTTGTTGTGATATAGTTTTATGTGATGGTTGTGATATGATGTTATTAGACAATCATGATCTAAGTATTAATTTACATTTTTTGAATCTAACCCAATATTAATTACACTTTAAAATAAAGTTTGCAAAGCCCTAAGGGTGAGTTTGGTTTAGAATTAAAATTAGAATCATCCTGCCCTAACGGCCTATCATCCAAATACCAAAAAAACAGTTAGAATATCTTTACTTTACTTTAAAAATCAAATTACTATGTTACTGTTACCTCTATTCATTCAAACATTAATAAATAATATATTTAAAGGTATAATGATCTAAAAAAAATTTATACCATTAACTATTCAAATTAGCATTCAAAAACCAAAAATTTGATCAAACTATTTTTTTTACTTTAATATTGATTTTGAGTTTGAACTTGAGTTTAATTTCGAATCAAATGGTATCTAAATATTTTTAGGATTTAATTTTAATGGTGGTGACTATAACCGAAGAGCAATCATTGAAGTTGGACAGGGGAGTCACTGATGAAAGAGAAGATTATGGATTACGTAGAGACTAATGGTCAATAGAAGTAGATGACTCTCATAAAATATTATAATTTTTACAAAAATATATTTAAAAAAAATCCTTCCAACTATATTTGTGTTAATGCATCACTGTCTGGTACTTCGTATAATAGAACCGCCCAAGATGAGATGTTGGTGTGTCTTAATCCATAAAATAATGGCCCATGAGGCGATATCATTTGACCAAATATCGGATGTTGACGTGACTTAACCAAAAGAAGAAACCGATGAAAATAAAGCAGTGCATGCCGTGAGTCGTGACTCGGGGAGAATGACCTAATTAGTAACTGTCACCGACCTAGATTCACAAATAGGATAAAAAATAGGGGGTAATATGAATATATATTTTTTAATAAGAGCGATGGGGCTTTTGATGGGGTGGTCCAGTCGCGCCTGCGCCACTTCGGTTTGGATTTGCCTTCTTTATCTCACCCACGAGGCTGGAAGCTCCAACTAATCTTACCCGAACGGGGATAAAGGCATTTTAGTCATTTCACTTGAAGAAAAACTTGTTAGGTTTGAAACTTTGAGCGGCTATCTCAGTCACATATCCGGAGGATTTTCTAAAAATGCAAACGAAAACCCAGGAGGTTTTTAGTAATATTTCCTTCAAATTTGTGCATTTACCGTTTATCCTATTCAAATATTTATAATTGTATGTTAATATTTTTAATATTTTTTCAAATTATGCTTCGACGGAGTGCAACCATCTAAAATCTTTACTTCATTACTGTTAAATATGATCGATTAATTATACATTAAAATAATTGATCTAATAATATTGATTATAAATAATAAGTTGATCCATTTTTTTATCACATTAAATTTTTGAAATGATGTATATTATGATGAAGTTTATGATTTAGTTCGATCTTTATTATTTTTGAAATCGTAGCCGACTCGACTCGTGTCTATGATACGGAATCTTGCCGGTGATTCTTGATAAATAAAGAAAAAGAAAAAGGAGAATTATATATTTACATCTGATATAATAATAGAAAAAAAAAATATTTTTAATAGATTCGGTCGGCGTGGGTGGATGACGTATTGATGCCTCCAAAACATTTTTTTCGGTACGACTCATGACGTAATGTTTTCCTATGTTTCGGATTGGGTGAGATGGAAAAGTGCAAATAGGGGGTGCAATTTTGTTAATTTTGCTTATGTTTCTTATGTTTGGGTTTTTTTTTTTCCTGCCTACCGTTTTTTTAAAAAAATTATAATTCTTGCAATTTGTTACAAAATAAATTTTTTTAAAATTTTATTAAGATTATTTTGAAATTTGTATAAAATACCACGCGTCAAATTATGGTAGCATGACTACAATTTTTTTATAGTCACGTGACTACCAAGAATTTATAGGTATATGCAATTATCATTGTTTGGTTTTTTTAATATAATTATCCTAAAATACTATCTATTTTGATATGTAATCAAGGATTATTCTCCTCCCGCTTGATCTTCCGTGCCATTTGGAAAGTGAGTAAAAAAATGATAACTCTAAGGCCTGCTCAGTTATAGAAAATATTTTTTTTATTTTTTATTTCTAATTTTTATCTCTCTTTTTATGTTTTTATTTCTATAAAAAATTTAGGAAACAACTTTAACGTGTTTTTCAATATTTAATACATTTTTTTTTAAAAAATAGTTCTTAAAATTTCAAATTGAAAAAAATTGCTTTTGAACAACATCTCTATTTTTTTTCTTTATAGATATATTTTTCAAAAAATTGAAATAGTTTTTTAAACTGAACAAGCCCTAAAATTGAGAAGGTTAATTAAGTAATTATAATGATCATACTATTTATTTATTTGCCAGAAAAGCCTCAAAATGTCTTCTTTTTTTTTTTCCACATGATTCAACCAAAATAACTTTTGTTGAAGAATTCGAATCAACTTAATTAATTGGCTTTTTGAGATTTGATCCATTAGGTCAGTATTATGAAAGAGAGAATAAGATAAAAAAATTTATCGAAAGGCTTTCAACAACTCATTTGGTGCTTATGTTAGCGGCTAATTGGAGGAGAAGAAATAATGTCATCAATTGAAAAATAACATTACCTCTGTAACTTCATGATCTCACTATTTTATATTAATCATGAATTTTGTCGTGATTCTCACTTCAAATTTTATATTTTTATAAGCTAAATCACATAGATAGCCTTTTCTAGGATGCGCCCAAATCTTAGAGACCTTGTCAAAATATTTTTCGAGATTTTTTTTTATCTCAGTGGAGGTCATTTCGAATTTTTTGAACTCAGTAGAGCTCATCTCCTAGTTCATCTAACCAAGCTCCGATCAGCTCTATGGGAGACAACCCAAATTTCACTTTAGATTAATTTTAATTAAGATTTTAAGTTTTGATTTTACGATTAATTTCAATATCTAACGAAATTAATCTATTTTAATTATTTCGGTCTCGGTCAAATCATTTTTAAAATTTCTTGACTTAAATTTGATTTTTAATTTAAAAATATTTTAAAAAGTTAAAAAATAAGAAAAAAAAATTATATATATATATATTAAAAGTATTAAATAAAATTTTTTGGGTAAATCTAGCAAGTTCAAACACCAATCTAATAATTAGCTCTCATTATCCTTCGTCCATCCGAGTTAAAATTAAAAACTCTCTAATTAAAATTTGCCAGACCACAAAACGACTATTTTGTTCTTGACTGCATCATTTTCGCCCTTTTATCAGAAAAAAAATGTGCCGGAAATATTTGCGAGGAGTATGTGGGTAAAAAAAAAAATTAGAATAATCCTTTTATGCATGCTACAAGAATGAAGAAGACAGAGCTTAACCCTATTATTGCATAAACCCCATTGTCAATGTTGACATTCAATGTGAAAGGCAGCAGACAGCATCAGTTGCAGAGCCCTATCTCTGGTACAATACAATCAAGTTGGAAATAATTGGACCCGAAGGACGAACCGAAAGGTTGTTGATCGAATAGAATCTCCTGTGTCCAACTCCACCATTTCCAATCAACATGATTTCACGAGGAAGACGACACCATTTCATGTGGCACGGGACGTAGCCATGGGAGTCCTTTTTACTCTTCTATCTTCGCTGTTGTTTTGGTCATGGTTTATGGTTTCGATTTCGAAACCGGCCAAAACCGATACGTTTCGGTCGTTTCGATTTCAGTTTCGGCCGTTTTGGTTTCGGCCGAAAGAATTTTTTAAATTATTAATTGGGCGTTGACCAGAGTTTAACTATATTTTGCCTGTATTTTGACTTCAAATTAAAAATACGATAAAATATTAGAAAATATTTGAAAAAATTTGAAAAATTATGAATGAATTTATACTTAATTTTACAATAATTTCAAATATTATTTAAGCTAATTAAAATTAATTTTGATAGTTAGTCATTAATATTGTCTACTTTTAATATATATTAGTATATTAAAAAAACATACAAAAAATGCTATAAATATGATTAAAATTTAAAAATTAACATAAGCAAAATTAATTTTTCATTAAAATGTATTTCACACATACATAATTTATAAATTCTAAGATAATACAACTAATCATCATAGTCATCATCGGTTGAGTTTGGAACATATGGGTGTGAAATTACAAATTCAGTACTCAGCTTCCTGTGCGTACTGAGCTCGCCGCCGGCGCACTCAGCTCGCCCCGCGCGCGTTGCGGTTGCCTCGCACACGCTGAGCTCGCCCCGCGCACATTGCGGTCTCCCCACGCGCGCTAAGCTCGCCCCACGCGCGCTGCGCTCGCCATGCACGCGCCGAGCTCGCCGCCGGAGCCCTGCGCTCGCCGCCGACGGCGTGCACTCCCTGCAGCCGCTCCGCGCTCCCTACGGCTGCCCCGACCGCCCTGTGCCCGCCCCGCATGGCCTGCCGCCCGAGCACGCCACAGTCGCTCACCGTCGCTCGCAGTGCATGGCCCTCGCTCGCCCTCGCCCATAGCCGCCCTCGCCCGCCCTCGCCCGTAGTCGCCCGCAGCTGCCCCGAGCCTGCCGCCCTCGCCAGCCCTCGCCCGTGGTCGCCCGCAGCCGCCCTCACCCTCACCCGCAGGCGCATGCACGCACCCGTAGCCGCCACCCGCTTTGCTGTGACACCGAAACCCTAAATCAAAGCGTTATTTCAGGTTTCGGTCGAAACAGCGAACCGTGGTTTTGGTATTGTTCTGTCCCGTTCGACTTTGCGCATGCGTTGGGGCTGCTGCTCACCGCATAAAATAAAGAGATGTTAGGGGTACATTCTGAAATTTGTTTAATGGAAGGCAACATTCTTAGATGGAGGGGTCAGTCACGTGCTCAAATGCCTCACATTTATTCTGTACGCGAGAGATGCTTTCTAGCGTTAAAAGAAGAACAAATAGCAGAATTCTTAAAGTCTAACGTACGCAGCGTAGGACGAACCCTTTTGACCTTTTTATTTTCCCTGTAGTGTTGTCGTAAGGTAAAGACCGGCCGTCCCGTCATATCCCGGTACACGCGATAAACTCGTATTTATCCTTTCGATCTCGATCCAATTGGCCTGATATCGATATATTTATTATCCCAACAAAAGTCCAACGGGTACGGTCGTGAATTTACGTCACGTGTCGGTGAACTTCTCCGGATTCTTCGGACAGCTAGCAAAATGAATTTGTTTGTACGGCGAAGTACAATGCCGAGTGAGTTTGATATGACATTGAATCAATTCGGGCTTCGCAATTGATGACGAAGAAACGTAAGAATTTAGCTCAAGTACGAAGAAAAGTGAAACCAATTCGGTTCAGCACCCCATAGATCGTATTTTACATGGCTTGAAATATACAGTATTTAAATTGTGTTTAATACGATTCGCATATGGAGCCAAGTTAGGTGCTTCTTTGGGACATCATTTGGTCAGTATCAAGGTTAAAATAAAAATTAAAATATAAAAAAAGAATTTAATCAAAATTTTAGTATTTAGTTGCTAATTTGGTTAAAATTATTTTTGAACCATTTTATCCTCGAGCTATATTTAAATCCATCGTCTTTTCCTTATTCGGATCTCGCAAACCCTAAATCCCTAATTGTGATCGTCGTCGATCCCGAGCTCCAGCTGGCTCTTGTTGGTAGTGACCACTCGCCACTCCTTGTCTTCGTCGACAACTCTCTCACCGCTGCGCTCGATCGCCTCAAGACCTTCCTTACTTTCTTCGTAAAGAAAGAGAGGGTCAGGAAAGAAGAAAGAGAAGAGATGGAACTGCTTAAGAAATTGGAGAGGAGAGAGAGGGTGAAGAGGTGGCCCAAGACACAAACTTTTGTTTCTCCAATCGAAATTCCATTGAGTCCTTGCCGGCCAAGACTTCTTCTCCGGGAGCTTCTCCGTAGATGTTTTTGCATCACTGATCGAGGTCTACTGGAGCGAGATCGCGAGAAGAGGCCTAGAGGAGAAAGACATCGTGGCTATTGGGTTTGAAGACATTTTAGTCATTTTATAATTAAAATTTAATTATATAATATAATATTAGTTTGATTAAATTTAAGGTGCTTGAATGATAGGTCAGTCAGTATATAATGATTATGACCTTAATCCGAAAACAAACTGTGTCTAGGGGCCATGAGTTAGATATGATATGATTGGGTCGAATAGGATATGATACGTGGGCTAATCTGATTATACTTGTAAAATACAATTTCTAATTTAAAATTAAATTCTCATCACGAGAAAAAAATCTAAAAATTTTAATCAATTAAATTATAATTTATTATTGTAATATTTATATATGTTTATATTTTATATTTTTTTAAAAATTAGGCGACATATGATACAATTCATAGGTCTATAGGTTACGCTTGATGTTTATATTTTTTACGGACCATATTAAGTATGGACCGAAATAACGATGGTGACCCAATCAAATGGGCCGTGACACGTCTAAGTACGAGACCTTTAGTCGCTAATATTCATTTGAAACACAAAGTATTTGCTCCTTTTAGTTATACGTAAAAACCATCGAATTTATTTTTAGGGATAATTACCTATATGTAATTAATCTTAATTACTTATAGCTTCCGTAATTTTCAAAATTACCCACCCCTTCTTTTTTTAAAATATTTACCTACACCCCCTAATTATTATTTAATCAAAATTTTCTCAAAAAATTTCGATTTTACCCTCGATTATTTTTACAATTAAACCTCTAAAAACTTACTTTTTATTATTTAACATCCGAAATTCGGTTTTTTAAAATAACACTCCGAAATTATTTCGATTTACAGAAATGTCTCTGAAATTCGGATTTTTACAAATAACACCCCGAAATTATTCCGATTTACAAAAAAGTCCCCGAAATTATTGCGACGGCGGTGAGGGTGGCGGTGCGTGGGCGGAAACACCGGAGGTGGGCGGTGGGAGCGGAGGCCGAGACCGGCGCACTAGCGCGCCGGCACGCGGGTCCGGACGGTCAAGGTCGAGGCTGTTCGCGCCCGCGTGCCGAGGCCAAGGCCGTTTGGGGACAGAGGCCGAGGTCGGTGTCGGTGCACCGACAGCTGGCGCGGACAGCCTCAGCCTTGGCCGTCCGCGCCGGCATGCGGGGGCGGACGACCTTGGCCTTCGCCATTCGCGCCCGCTTGCCGGCGCGCTCGCGCACCAGCCTCGGCCTCCGTCCCGTGTGCCGAGGCCGAGACCGAGACCGAGGCCGAGGCCCTCGGCCTCCATCCGCGGCACGTGGGTGCGGATGGCCTCAGCCTTGGCCGTCCGCGCTCGCGTGCCGGCGCACCGGCCTCGGCCTTCGCTCCCGCCGTCGGCCTCCGGCGTCACCGCCTGCGCGCCGCCACCCTCGCTACCATCGCAAAAATTTCGGAGATTTTTCTGTAAATCGAAATAATTTCGGAGTGTTATTTGCAAAAATCCAAATTTCGGGGATTTTTTGTAAATAATAATAATTTTGGGATGTTATTTGCAAAAAATTGAATTTCAGGGTGTTAAACAATAAAAAAAAAGTTTTTAGGGGTTTAATTGTAAAAATAGCCGAGGGTAAATTTGGAATTTTTGGGGAAAATTTTGATTAAATAACAATCAGGCGGTGTAGGTAAATATTTTGAGAAAAGAGAGGGCGTGGGTAATTATTCCTTATTTTTATAGGTAATTAAGACTAATTACAGGGGTTATAGGTAATTATTCCTTATTTTTATCATATTTGTCTCCCATAATGCACGAAAAAAATTAATGGATGAAACTTGAAGAATTGAAAATGGTATGAAGAAGGCTCAAGAGATGGCTCAATAGGTTTGGATTTTTTATTTCTTTAAGTCAAATATTTACGTTTTGAGTTCTTAGTTTAGAGCTTTAGCCAATACTCAAACTTATTTTGGAATGTCTTCACCGAGTCATCATTTATTCAAGATCAGTATTGAGAAGATATTGAATAGAAAATTATAATTGTAGTAAACTAGTAGGTCTTTTTTTTTGTTAGCTTCAAATGCTTGAATTTTCAAGTTTGGACACTTACCTCTAGTAGAAATAACTCTTAAATTACTAATAATTTCAAACGTTTGAACCTTAGGATCAGACTCCCAAACATTTAAAAATTATAACTTTTGGACTTTTCATATTTAGAGTTTGGATGTCCGGTGTCTTGGTCAAACGCCCAAACCTATGATGTTCAAATGCTTGAACCTGATTAAAGTACATCAGTTATAATGACAAGTTAAATTTGACTGTTGGGATGTATTAGACGTTTAAACCTTATGGTCTGACACACGAACTCACAGAGTAGAGCCAGTAATAACTAGTCTCTCCTAAACGGGTATTTGAGAGCTTGAGATTTGTTCGTTAAAGAACTTTTGCACATTCTTGAGTAATTTGGACTTGAGATAATAAGCTCTCAATAGTCCGCTAACTTCTAAGAACTCTAAGCTTTATTCTTCAACTTTCAAATCTTCAAAATCCTTGCTCTTGAGGCAAATGCATTAATCTTCATCCTTCTTATCAAGTATAAATACTCCAAGGTTGTTTGGAGTTATTAAGAGACTTAAACTCTAGATTGAAATTCATTTTTCCTATTGGTGCAAGAGAAAGTGTAAGGGTTTATCTTCACCAATGAAATGATATTCTAGTGGAGAGTTGAAATCCTCAAAAGTAAGGTAAGAACCATGGAGTACAAGTAGTTGATCTCCAAATCATATTATATCATGGTGCACTCATTCCTTATCTTATATTATTTCACTTATGTTTGATTAGAAATTGCTTAAAACTGCTTTGGTGGATAGAATTCGTTTTAATTTTATTAAAATTATCTTTTGTTTTTAAACACCTAATTCTCTTCCTCTCTTTCTCCCTCTTTTCTTAGGTGATTTTCGTGCTTTCAATTGGTATCAAACCTTGGTATTCTCATTTTAGTTTAACTACCTATAGTTTTCAAATTATTTTTATAGAGAATTTTGGTGCTTCACTTTTTCTTTAAGAGGGGCAATCTATCACTCACCCATCGCTATTCAATGGCATATACTTTAATTAGTGGATAGTCTGAATTCTGATATTTATTAATGCTATTAGTTATAATTTATGCCAGTTAGTAGAAGAAGGGTACATTTCACCCATTAAAGTATATGGTGTGAAGGTTCCTAAGCCTAGGGATGAGCGAAATAAAGGTGACAAAAAAAGACTCCTTCAACACAAAAATAATGAATATTTTATATTGTGCTCTTGATCAAGTAAAATTTAATCAAATTAATATTTGTGAGATGGCTCATGAAATATAGCATTATTTTGAAGTTACCCATGGGAGTATAAGACAAGTTAGATAATCTAAAGTGGACATATTGGTTAACTAATATGAAATTTTTTAAGATGAAGCCTAATGAGTTTATCACTGAAATGTTTATTCACTTTACTGATATTATTACTATTCTAAAATCTCTTGCTAAAGCTTATACTAACGATGAGATGGTGAGAAAAATACTAAGATATTTGCCTAGGTCTTAGGATCTAAAGGTTACAATAATACAAGAGGCAAAAAATCTAAATACTCTACCTTTGGAGGAGCTCTTATGATGTCTCATTATACATGAGATGGTAATAAAAGATTGGATTCAAGAGGACAATGAAGATAAAAAAAAAGAATATTACTTTCAAGGCTAAGGATTCAAGCGGAGAGGAAGATGAAGATAGTGATGATGATATGGTGCTTCTTACAAGACAATTTAAGAAATTTCTCAAGAAAAATCATATGCTAAGAAAGCCAAAGAAGGATGAAAGGAGCAACCCAATCATGAAAGAAGAAGGAGAAGATATACTAACATGCTTCAAGTGTAAGAAGTTGGGTCATATGAAATCTAATTGCCCTCTCATTAATCAAATGAAAAAAAAAAATTCAAGGTGAAAAAAATAAGACAATGGTGGCAATATGGCATCACTCCAAGAAGGAGAGTGAGGATGTCTCATCCGATGATAAAATCCTAAACTTCTATCTTATGACAAATGAGGATGAGGTATGTAACTTGTCCTTTGAGAATTACAAGAAATCTTTGAATAATTATTTTCAAGGCATGGAAAATTAAATTTCAAGTATGCTTTATTGAGAAAGAAATTATCTTTACTTGAAAATAATTTTGATACTTTAAAATTTTATGAAAGCTCTTACAATTATAAAGAGGATATTAATGTACTTCCATTAGAGTATGATATTTTAAAATATTTTAAGACTACTTGTGAATGCCAAAATGAACTAGACATCATGCTTAAAAATGAGAATAATCATTTGAAAAGGGCTTTGCAAAATTTCTTTTATGGAAATACTATCTAGATCATGATTGTCAAAAGCTAAGGGAATGTTGTAAATAAATCTGGATTAGGCTTTACTTCATCTTCCAATTTCAAAAGTGCAAAAATCCACTTTTATGAAGCCTTCAAAAGCAACCTATTCTAACTTAACTTGCAATTTGTGTTGTAAAAAGGGTCATATCTCCACTAGTTATCTAATGAAGAGAAACACTTCTCTTAAGCGAATATGGGTACTAAGAGGATAATCTCAAAAATCAAAAAATCCAAGTTTATTTGGGTTCTTAAAACTTCTCTAACGTAAATAACTTGGGGGTAGGTAGGGATGACCCATAAGTTTTACTAGTTATATTTATAGTCATTCTCTAGCTAATAAGGTAGAGGTAAGTGATTATATTTACTATATTTCACATCTTGTATTTTTTTTTTATTTTTTTGTGTATAGCTATATGCTTTATTTTGCCTAATGTTGAGGACCCATAATTGAAAATGGATATTATCCCAATTTCTAATATGATAGTTATGCCTTCACTCTAAGAAGGAGAATCAAAAATAGTTCTCGATAGTAAATGTTCAAGACACATAATAAAAAATTCATTAATGTTTAAGGAGTTGACAAGCAAAAAAGGCAGATTCCTTACCTTTGAAGATGACGGTAAAAGTAAAATCATTGATAAAGATGATATTTCTATTGGTTCTTCTATAATTAAGAACGTACACTTAGTTGAGCAACTCAAGCATAATTTGTTGTCTATTAGTTAATTATGTGATAAAATTTTTATATTTTATTTAAATCTAATTATTGCATAGTTAGATATAATGATAGTAAAAATATTACTTTTATGGGTTATTGAGATGAAAATGTCTATAGTATTAATCAAAATGACCCAAATATAAGTGTTTTGTAATCTATGACAACCATGAATGACTTTAGCATAAATATTTTGGACACACATGCATGAATATAATTGCCAAAATCAACCAAAAAGAGCTAATGAGAGGACTACCCAAAGGCAAGTTCATCAAAGATTTAATATGCAACTCATGCCAAATGGAAAATCAAGTGAAGTCTGCATATAAACCCAAAAGATGGTGTCAACTACAAGGTCGTTACAACTTCTTCACCTATACCTGTTTAGATCGATTAGGACTACAAATTGACAAGGAAAAAAATTATACTTTTGTAATTATTGATGATTTTCTAGATACACTTGGGTTCTATTTCTTGCTAGTAACAGTGATGTTTTTTTATATTTTTATTGGTTTCACAAAATGTATTCAAAATGAAAAGGAGTATTTGATTTTAAAAATTCGAAGTGATCATAGTGGTGAATTTAAAAATCATCCTTTCAAAAATTATTGTATTGAAAGTGGTATTGAATATAGTTTCTTAGCTCCTCACACTTAACGCGAGGAAGAATAGGTCTTTTGAAGAGATAGCAATGCTTATACTTAACGAGTACTCCCTATAGAAGTATTTTTGAGCAGAGACCATTAACATATCTTGTTACATCTTAAATAGAGTTTTTATTCATCTAATTTTTGACAAAATTTCATTTGAGTTGTGGAATGGGAAGAACCCAAATATTATATACTTTCATATTTTTGGACGCAAGTGCTTTATTTTGAACATAAAGGATTATTTATCAAAATTTGATTTTAAAACTTTTGAAAGCATATTTCTTGGTTATTCTTCTACCTCTAGAGCTTTTAGAGTATTTAACAAATCTTCTATAATTGTTAAAGAGTTTATCAATATTGAATTTGATGAATCTAACCCTTATTTGGAGAAAAAAAGTTATTGATGATGATATAGAGATCTTCAAGAGAGTGGATGATTTGTAAATATCAGAGGAAAAAGGGTGAAACTAACAAAAAATCAAATGAAAAGAATATTGATGATAAAGATGATGGGCCAAAAGAGTAAGAGTTTGATAAGGAGTTACTGAAGGAATGAAGATTTAAGACGAATCATCCAATAGATCAAATCATAGGTAATATTGATGAAAGAGTAAAAATTAGTCATGCTATGAAGTATAAATTTTATCATATTGTATTTCTTTCTCATATTGAACCCAAGAACTTTGAGGAAACTCAAAAGGATGAAAGTTGGATTCTTGCTATATAAGAAAAACTAAATCAATTTAAGTGGAATCAAGTTTGGAAGCTTATTATAAGACCAAATAACTACCAAGTATTGATACCAAATATGTCTAGAGGAATAAGTTAGATGAAAATCATTTTATATTTAGAAACAAGGGTAGATTAATGACTAGAGATTTCAACCAAGTTGAAGCTATTGATTTTGAAGAATTTTTTCTCCTATGTCTTATTTGGAATCCATTCATATTTTACTTGCCTTTGCATATTTTAAAAATTTTTAAATATTTCAAATAAATATTAAAAATGCCTTTTAAAATATTTTTTTATCTAAAAAAATTTATGTTGAACAATATTCTAGATTTGAGGATATGAAATTTTCAAACCATGTTTTAAAATTGAAGAAGATACTATAGTCTTAAACAATCTCCAAAAGTTTGGTATGAGAGGCTAAACTACTTCTTAATTTCAAATAGCTTTATAAGAGGTTGTGTAGATACTATATTATTTTTCTTGAAAATACATAATAACCTATTAGTAGTATAAATTTATATTGATGATTTTATATTTGGTACTATTAATGAAAATCTATATGAGATGTTTACAAGTATTATCAAGGAGGAGTTTAAGATGAGCATGATTAGATAATTACATTTTTTCTTTGGATTCCAAGTGCAATAATTGAAAGATGGGATCCTCATCACCAAGTGATCCAAAAAAATACTCAAGAAGTTCAATATGAATGAAAATAAGATAAGAAGAACTCCAATAAGTCCTTTAACTAAGTTGGATAAGTATGAAGATAATAAAAAGATTGGTGAAAAATGGTATAAGGGTATACTTAGTAGTCTATTATATCTCACTGTAAGTAGACTCAATATTATATTTAGTATTGTTTATGTGCTAAATTTCAAGTACCTTATAGAAAATTTTATCTAGTTACTATAAGATGCATATCTTAAGGGCACACTAGATTTAGGATTATGACATCCAGGCGATTATTTTAACTTAACTAAATTTTGGGATATGGACTATACCGGATGTCATATGAATAGCAAGAGACAAGTGATATGTGCCAATTTCTTAGAAAATCTCTAGTCTCGTGGAGTTCCAAGAAATAAAATTCAATAATTATTTCTACCGCCGAGACTGAATATGTAGCTGTAGGGCATTATTATTCACAAATCCTTTGGAGAAGGCAAATACTTCAAGATTTTTAATTGTGATTTTTTAAATATATCAATTTATTACGATAATACTAGTACTATTAGTTTATAAAAAAATTTGATAATACATTTTTGTTTAAAACACATTGATATTCGACATCATTTTATTTGGGATCATGTTTCAAAAAAAGATATTACATTAATTTTCATTGAAATCAATCGTCAACTAGTGGACATTCTCACAAAACTATCGGATGAGACCTGATTTTGTTTGATTTGAAATGGAATTAATGTTTTACAACTTACTTAATTTTATTGAGTATGCTTTTTGATGGACAAGTTTCTTTGTTGGTTGAAAATATTTTCTTTGCTTGTCTAGTTTGGATGTCTAAAACAAGACATTTCGAATGACTAAACTTTGAACTATTTTTTCGCTCTCTATCTATTATCTTTGGATACCTAAATAGGACTGTTTGGACGTCTAAACGTGATATTTCTACTTAAAACCCTAGTTGAATGCCCAAAAATCCTCAATTCCTTTCGTGTGATCGATCTTCTCTAGCTCTTCGACAACCCCTTGTAGCTTCTCTAACACTCCCAAGGCTTTTCTATAGCTTCGTCCTCCCTCCTCACATTTTTTCCCTAATTATATTTCGTTCTCACCATGCCTCCTCGCACCAAAACATCCATCACCAAGTGCAAGCAGTCCGAGGCCTCCACCTCTAGTGAGCAACCCCAATTCCTCTCTCATTTTCATCCCTTGAATAGCTTTACTTGTTATTAGGATCAATTTGCTAGTGCTAGGGTTATGTCTCTTTGAATAATTGATTTTATAGATCTAACATTTCTTAGCCTCTCTACTCTCTTTGTAACCCAATGGTGATTAGATTTTGTATCATCCTGTAAGCCCAACAATGAGGAGGGTGTGCAGATTTTTTACTTCAGTACTTCTTTTGATTATAGTTGTATGACTCTTAGATCTTATTACAGGAATATTGAGATTATTATTAACTTAGATATCTTAGAATTGATATTAGGTCTTCTTATTGAGGGGAAAGAGGTTAGTTTCGCTCAATAATAATCTAATGCAGACCTTCTCCTTACTTTTTTTGAGGTTATTGAGAGAGTTTTTTAGGATAATTATGCACAGACCTTGTGCATAAGGAAGAAACATGGCCTCTAACCTCCTCCCTCTTAGATCCTACGTCTATTTGAGTCAATTTTGGCCAAAAATCAAAATTAATCAAAATTCAGTTAAAATATAGATTGAATGCTACTGGATTATGATCTAAATGTAGGCCTTAATTGGACCAAAATCGAGATCAAATTTAATAAAAATTTTAGTTTAATTTGGATTTGAATTGTTAAAAAATTTGGCTTTAAACTAAAGAGAGTCAATTGGGCCAGATATTTAGATGAAAATCGGACCCAAAAATTCATCAAATATTTGGACCAAAATAAAAAAAAAATAAAATCTTTGTAAATAAGTCTCTAGACCAAATAAGTTTAGCAAATAAGTGCTCGAAATAGAAATTTTACGAAGAAATCCTTAAAACTTCAAATCAATCCTCTACAAAATTTAGGGTTCGTGAATAAACCTCTTAAAATTTTATATTCGCATATAAACTATTAAAATTTTTAATTTTTATAAATAAGTCTTCCAAAAAATTTTATTTATAAATAAGTCTAAATTTAATTTTAAAAGATCTTGAAAGTTTCAAAATAGGTCCTTTTGCCAAAAGCCCTCTGAAACTTATTCAATATTTTTACATTTTGGTCCATATTTTTTAAAAAATTTACAAATAAGCTCTCAAAGATTTTGTTTGCGAAGAAGTCTAAATTTTATTCAAAAAATACCCCAAAAATTTTTAAATTTTATAAAAAAAAATTTTATTTTACAAAAATGTCTTTGAAACTTATAAAATTATATTTGGTTCAGATTTTTTAGAAAATTTGTATAATCTCTTGAAAATTTAGCATTTAGAAATAGTACAAATTTGAAATCTCTTAATCAAGAAACAAATACTAATCTAGGAAATTACATTCCAATTACAGGAAAAATATTTTTGGAATATAATTTCATGACCAATCACAATCTAATATTTTTCCAAGGTTGAGCTAATTAAAAATTTAATTTTAATTCTCTTCAAGGTCTATGAAAAAAAATTTAAAACCTGCAAACAAGACAGAAGAAAAAGAGCAAAACGATGAGAGAGGGATCAGTTGCCAGAGAAAGGGAGAAAATAGAAGAAGAACAACCATGAATCGATCATGGAGAAGAATGAGCAAAACACAATAAGGTAAACTCTCGTTTGATTGTCGTTTTGTTCTTTTCCACCCGTTTGCCTTTTCTTCCTTGCTTCTTGTTCCTACCCACGCAGGCACACTCCTGTTGCTCCCTGCTCCTGCGCTGCCAGCCAACTCCTCACCACCCTGTGCAGTCCTGGGTAGCCTCCTCGCGTCTATTTGGCCATCTTCACCATGCACCACGCCCCAAGCTCAATCGCCATCTCTCCTGTCCAGCCCCCATCGCACTAGAAACTAGCACCGTCTACCTCCGTGCACAATCTCAACTCTAGCCTCCCAAGCTACACCCCATGGCCCGTGCCCAAACTCCGACCCACTGCCTGGCTCCCCGGCTTGGTTGGGCCCAAGCCTTGCTGTTGTTGGAGAACCCAAGCTCGCCGAACAGTTCTCCCATGGCCCCAGGCTCACCAACTCCTTTGCTGTTGCAATCATTGCCTTTTAATCCGAGCTTGGCTGCCTCCCTGCCCGCCATGCTGCTCTGGTTAGCATGCTCTTAAGCCACTTGATGCCGCCACAAGAAGCCCATCATTCGTGCCTTGACATTGTCTTGCCTTCAGCACCCTGTTTGCCTCTTTGCCCTTTTTTGGGATGATGAAGCTCCCTCCTCGCATAACCTCGCCGCTGGCATAAGCTCGGCCACTCCACATTGGCTACTCCCACCACCGACCTGGTCACTGCAACCTTCTTTTGTTGTTGGCCGCTAAAGCTTGCAGTCGGATCCAGCTCAAGTTCGATGGAGAGGGGGCTTGGCCCTTCTCCGGTGGAGAACGAAGAGAAAGAAAAAGGAGCCTGAGCTTGAAGACGAAGGAAAAAAAAAAAGATAAATAAAAAGGTTACCGGAAAAAAAAAGGAGAAAATTCCCTAGCCTCGGTTACTACATCATTACTATTGTGATCACTTATAATTTTTAAAAAATGATAAATCCTTAACTGTTATAATCACGCACGGTTTCTTGGAATCGGCAAATTCTTGATATTACTATAACTACATGTAATCCATCGTAAATAGCAAATCCTTGACTCCACTGTTGTTATTTATGGCCCCTTAAAAATCGCGAACTCTCAATATTGTAGTCACTTGCAGTCCTTTGTGTATTGACAAATCTCTACCACCAACCTAGAACTAATCTGCAGGCTCGCTCGAAACTAATTTTAGACTAATGCTAGTTTACGAGCTTACCAGATGTCTATTTAGACTAATATCAGCTCGCAGACTCGCCGAATGTCTACTCGAACTAAGACCAGCTTGTGAGGTCATTGAATGTCTATTCTGATTATGCTCAGTTTGCGGATTTGTCGATTGTTTATTTAGATTAAGGCTAGTTTGTGAGTTTGTCAAAGGTTTATTTAAATTAAAGCCAGTTTGTGAGCTTATCGGACATCTATTTGGATTAAAACTAGTCCACAAGCTCACCAAACGTCTATTTGAACTAAGATTAGTTCATAAGCTCATTGAACGTCTATTCAGATTAAGGTTAGTCCGCAAGCAAAGCATTTATTCGGACTAAGGTCAGCCTATGGACTTGCCAGATGTCTATTCAAACTAAGGTTGACTTACGAACTCATCAAATGTCTATTCAGACTAATACTAGCCTATGAGATCGTCGAATGTCTTTTTGAATTAAACCTAGCTTGCTAGTTCGCCGAACATTTATTTGGACTAATTCTAGTTTAGAAGCTTACTGAATATCTATTCAGATTAAGGTCAGCCTGAGGGCTCGCTGAATATTATCATGACAGCCCTGGGCTCTCAAACTAAATTGATTGACACAAATCGATTAAAATTCATATTAGACTCAACTAGAACAAATGAGCAAAATTAAATTTATTAAAATAGACCAACAAATGGACATAAATTTATCAAATAAATGAATTAAAACTCAAGTTAAATTAGATCTAAAACCCAAATTAAATTGATCTAAACCAAGTCAGCCCATACTCAACCCTAATCGAGTCCAAGTCGGGTTAATTCAAAATAAAGTCAAGTTCAAAACAAATCTAATTTGGATTGGAATAAGCTTGAATTGAACTATAATTGGGTTGAATTAGGTTCAAACTAAAGGGTTGAACTAAAAGTCAAACTAGAACTAGATCGATCCTAATTAATATCAAGTTGAACTAAATTAACTTGAACTTGAATCAAAGTTTATCAAGATGTAAGTCTGAACCTAATAAAGGTCTAACACAAGGTCAAACTTGATCTAAACCAAATGAAAATAGAATCAAACCAAGATCGAATCTTAAATATTGAGCTAAGTCAACACTAAAATGAACACTACTCCAACTAGAGTCAATTATTAGTATTTGACAAATATTTTTTTGAAAATCAACGTTAAGCTTGGTGAATTAATTATTGCAAGTTAAACATTTACTATTAATAGTAACAGTGATTTTAGAATATATGTTTCATATGACTCCCTTGGTCATACTACAAAGCATTAGTGCAAATCCAATCACCAAAGTTTTTGGGAATAGAAAACCGAAATATATTACTATCTTTCAAGAAGGAGTCAGTGAATTGCAATTCAATAAAGTTTTAAACATAAAGTTGAATTAATTTAGATTCAAATCAAAATTGGGTGTTGAACTGATTCCATATTGGACTCGAATCTGGACCATTTTAGTCTCGACGGGGTATAAAAATATTTCAAATTTATGAAGTTATTGTTTACGCTTCATTGGCTATAGAAATACTTTAAAATCAAATGAAATTATTGCTTACACTCTATTGACTATAGATATACTTCAAAACCAAATGAAGTTATTGCTTGTACTTTATTGGCTATAGAAATACTTCAAAAACAATGAAGTTATTACCTACGCCCCACGGGCTATATAAATACTTTAAATTCATGAAGTTATTGCTTATGCTTTATTGACTATAAAAACACTTTAAAACCAAATGAAGTTATTGCTTATATTTCATTGGCTATAAAAATACTTCAAAATTAAAAGAAGTTATCATCTATGCCCCATGGGCTACGAAAATACTTCAAAATCAATAAAGTTATCATTTATATCTCATGAGGTATAGAAACACTTTAAAATTAATGGTATTATTGCTTATGCCTAATTGGTTATGGTAAATAAAGTTATTATTAACACCTTATTGACTAATGAAAATATTTCAAAAGTTAATGTTATCACCAATGCCTTATTACTTAATGTAAATACTTTAAATCAAATGAAGTTATCACCAATGCTCGAAACCATTGGCCACACTTTAAAACTAATTAACCCCAGAAGTAGTTGATGATACGTCTTTTAAGTTAGTCAACCCCAGAAGCAATTGACGATATACCCTTCAAGCTAGTCAGCCCCAAAAGTAGTTGACGATGTGCTTTTCAAGCTAGTCAATCCCACAAATAGTTGATGATGCATCCTTCAAACTAGTCAACCCCAGAAGCAGTTGATGGCATGCCCTTGAAACTAATCAATCCCAAAAGTAGTTAATGATGCACCCTTCAAGCTAATCAACTTCAAAAGCAATTGAAGATGCACTCTTCAAACTAATTAACCCCAGAAGTAGTTGATAATGTACTTTTAAATACCAATAGGGTTTACTAACATAAGCTAAGGTAGTTGGCCTCACCCATCGGCATGTTATTAACATCCGCTAAAAATCGAGTCAATACTTATTTGAGTCGAATATCACATGGTCCAACATGCGAGGGAGAGAAAACAACGCATACCAAAGCCCCTTTATCATTTCCTATCTTTTCTTTATTTTCATTATCATCTTATATTCCATAATTTTATTTTAAAATTAGTTATAAAGTGAGGGTATTGCCCTTAATTAGGCTATGTATCATTTTTCAAATTAATCAATATTATACTTTCTTTTTTTCTTTTATGTCTCTATTTTATTAGTTAGATTTTTTGTTTTAGGAGGTCCTTGATAATTATTAGGATAGTTAATAATAGAGGCTTATATAAGAGTAAACAACCGATATGACAAAGTCCTTATTCGAGGAGAAGAAGTTTGATGGCAGGATAAATTTTACTTTATGACAAAGAAAATAAAAATGGTTCTTATTTACTAAGATTTGCAAAAAACGTTAGATGGTAAAAAAAAAAAGAAGCTAGGCAAGATAAGCCATAAAAACTAGAAAAAGATAAATCAGAAGACATTGAATTTAATTATTATAAGTTTGACTGATGAGGTTTTGTATAATATTATTAATGAAGAAACGACGGTAGATATCTGAATAAAACTTGAAAAGTTATACATCGAAAAACTGAGACAATCTTTGTGTTTAGTCTTTGTTTCATTGGATTGAGGACGGTGAAGAGGAGTCTTTCTTTTATAGCAGCTTGGTAGAGCTGAGGATGCACGAGTGGGTGTGGGAACAGGATCCGCGAATAAAGATAATGAACATGATAGCTGAGCTATTTGTCTCCGTTTAGGCGGGAGAGGGAACACCACGTGAAAGGCACAGCATGGGGCTCGCATCCGGTACCGCTTCGATTTAAATGTTTCAAAAGTTTGAAGCTTTCTTTTGAAGATTTCATATCAAATCATGGCTGCTGATGAACAAATTGATGAAGTCTCAGATCGAATAACATGTTCAACAAATATGCAACTTAATACTTCCGAACGAGTTAACAGGAAATATTGATGCATATCCAGCTAATGCATCTACATCATAAAACACGATGCACGTGTTGATAATCTAATTTCCCAGTTAATCTGTATGCTTCTACCCCGACAGGACAGATAATCGGGGCAATTAAACAGATTCAAATCCTTGTGATCATACAGCAGAGAACCATACACAATTCGAAACTTCAATTCCAATTTTCTCCTAATTGCTCGAGTGTGTTGTATATTTATAGTTGCCGAGAAATTGTGTTGCATATTCAGCACGTCATGGACGAGACATATCGCATCCATGTGTTCATAATCTTTTTTTTTTTCGCACTACTAATTTATTGAAATCATCATTCCCATCTAATATAACAACATGATCCGATGTATATGCTCCCATCCAACGTGAAGGATGACGGTGGAAGTTTAACTGATCCATTAAAATATCACAAACTTGATTCCAAATGTTCCCTTGAGTTATGAGTTTGCTTGAGTGATGAGGAGCTTAGGAAGGTTTTTTTTGTTCATCCTCCAAAACTTGATCTATTGTAATTTCAACACCTGCATGGAGATATTCCTGACATAATTCATAACATAACCCTGATAGATCGTTATATGTTGCTTGAAACAAAAAAGAATTTTTTTGAAGGATCCTCCCATCAAACAAAATAATTATGGTGGGCTTTCGCTTCCATTGATTTGTGTTAGGATTAATGTCATAGACCGACAAGGAAAAGAATAAATTAAGATCTTTAAAAGCTGATCAATCGTTTGAAAACTGTATTGTGTATAAATATCGAAGAAAAACTGTATTTATAAAAAAATTTTCTTCTGTTCTGATGTTCTTTTCATTGCTTTACAAGGAAAGAGTGAGGATGTTGAGAAGTGAGACTCTGGTGTTCACCAAACATCTAAAGACCCGCTCCGTCCTTCCCTCCAACGCCTCGATGCGGTCCACGAAGCCCTCCAGCTCTTCCAAATCTAACTTCTCCGACGAACATGTTCTTCTCTTAAACGTTGTCAACTTCCAATTAGTTCTTGATGGTGATTGTTCCAACGAAGAAGTTGAGGAGGAACTAGACAAAGACATGAGCCCCAAAAACACAGACACGGAAGCAGAGGTCGTGACGTTAATAACCTCGGCCATAATCCTTACCAGCTCCGCTTGCTGCGCATCGGGCGCAACAGCCGGCAACCTCACCATGCTGCGAAGATCGGATGCAAGCTTAGCCAGTTTTTTCTCGGTCTTCTTCATGGATCTAACACAAGAGCTCAGGCAACCATCGTCTCGTCCCCGCATCGCTACTTGTGCTTCCAAAGCTTCCTGCTTCAGCTCCACGATCACCGACCGGAATTCTCCGTAAGCATCGGCCAAACGCAGATAGTTGTCGAGAAACCTCTCTGCCGTGGGAGACTCCCCGCGAAGACGGAGAAAGTCGAGAAGGGAGTCATGGAGGAGTTCAAGCTGGCTCAGTCCGGCGCAGAGCCACGCCGGGGAACCGGCCTCGAACCCGACTTGTGACTGCCATGCTCTTAGAGCTCGGACCTCGTCCTTTAACCGGGAGGTGATCGAGTGAGACTGGCACGGGAGGCTGATGGACCTCACGTGAAAGGCCTTCGTCGGAGGAGCGACTTTGTGTCTCGGGCTGCTTGAGAAGGAGAGAGATTGCCGGAAAGCGACCATGTTTTTGTTTGCTTTTTGGTTTGTTGGATGGAGAAGGATGAGAATAGAGGTTCTTTTATAGCAGAAAGGATGCACGATTGGGTTGACGGAACAGGATCCGCGAATAAAGACGACGCTGTGTGGTTCTTTGGATTCTTGGTCTCCCATTCTGGCGGGAGAGGGGACAACACGCGGAAGCAACAGCATGGGGCTCGCATCTGGTCGCCTCTTCTCTGTAGATAATCATGTTGGAGTTCGCTTTTAATCTCTCGTTAATTCGAGATAATGACGGCCGAAACCGGAGCTGAAACGCTAGCGCGCAGTTCTTAGGCGATTCGAGGATCAGCTCTCCATCTTCCATTGGCCACTCCCGACGACTGCTGCTTGTTGGCTGAAATCAAAATCGAATGAAGTACTGTCAAACCAAAAGCAGAATGTTTCGGTCTTGGCCCCTCCGTACAGAACCGAAACCTGATTTTGAGTTGAACAAGCAATGGATTAATTCAAGTCATTCCTGATTAATTAATGAATCGATTAGGGGCCTAAGAATACATTGAACTCACAGCTAAAGTCTGCAAAAAGTCTATTTAAAATCTATCTAAAATACCCAACAAATTTTAATGAATGGCCCATTAAATTTTAAATTTATTTTAAAAAATTATTAAAGGTCTATTGAAAATCTGCTTAAACTCTATTTTACTAATAAAATATATTAATTTATTTTGTAAATATCATTTTAATATATTATTAAAAATAATAAATATAAATATTGGTGGGTTTTAATGGGTCGAATTTAGTATAAATTTAACGAAACGTAATGGATTTAATATAAAAATTAATGAGTCTTTAACGGACCTCAATATGTCTTAAACCCATGCGGACTAGGCCCGGTACCAACCCCGCCGTGCTAGCGAATTGAACCGGTTAAAGAATCAAGGCTTGAAGGGGACTTGAGCAAATGCAATTTGGAGATTTGCTCAACTCATAGCTGACTTTTAGCTGTCAAACAACCGTTAATACAATCGAAGAAAAATTAATTTTCAAGAAGAGCACCGGTTCCAACTCCGATTTCGAGTTCGCCTTTGTCCCTTGCGATCCAGCCGTCATCGCCGACGAAATCTTCTCCAACGGCGTGATCCGTCTGATCTCCTCCGTTTACAACAGATCGCTTCTCGAGGATTGCCGCCGTTGCCGCCGAAGCTCCAAGAGTGCCGCTGCGGCGGCTAGTGAGCGAAGAGCGGGACAAGTCGTCATCAGCGTCATCGGAGGAGGACGAGTTGGAAGGTTCGGAGCTGGCGACGTATTGCGTGTGGGCGCCGTCGCCGGATCGTCGACGGGCATGCTGGCAAAGTAGGTCGATGGGGTCTACAGGGTCGTTATGGCGATGGCGGCTGAAGGATTTCACCGTTCGGCGGACCCAAAGTGATGGGAAGGAGAGGTTTGGGTTCATCGCCTCCGGCGAAGATAAGAGGAAGCAAGGAGAAGATGGGGGCTTGATTAGGATACAAGGAGGGCACGATTTAGGTGAGAGTAGGGAAAGGGCTTTCTTTAAAAAAAAAACTTTTTTTAAAAAAAATACTGACCAGCTGTGAGCCAAAAAAAAGAATAAAAAAAATGTTGAAAGCAAGTTTGAGAATATTGTCCAAGAAAGAAGCTTACAGTTAAAAAGCGAAAAAATAATAAGAATAATGATAAAGTTGTCAATTAAAAAAAAAAAGAGAGAGAAAAGAGGTATCAAAAAAGAATGAAAGCAGAAAAATTCAAAGAGAGACGGAAATGCCTTGTCTCTGCGATCACTCGTGATTTTTGACGTTTTAATAAATTTCATCAACAACGCAGTCATCTGTGTCCTCTTCGAAGATAGTCATGAAAACGATAGACCCATAACTTTACTATGGTCACCCGCTGTGTCCTCTTCGAAGATAGTCATGAAAACGATAGACCCATAACTTTACTATGGTCACCCGCTGTGTCCTCAAAAATGTTAATGAAAAGGGATAATTACGGGTGACCTCCCGTAATTAGTCTTAATTACGATTAACCCCTTTAATTTTCGTAATTACCCCCACCTCCTCAAATTCGCCCATATTTACACACAGTCCCCTTATTATTATTTAATCAAAATTTTACCAAAAAATTCCGATTTTACCCCGTTATTTTTATACATACACCCCTAAAAACTTATTTTCTTTTATAGTTAACCCCCGGATTTCGGAATTTTACAAATAACACCCCGTAAGAACTCAGATTTACAAAAACGTCCTCTAAATTCGAATTTTTGCAAATAAACCTCCGGAAATTATTCCGATATACAGAAAAGTCCCCGAAATTCGGATTTTTGCAAATAACACCCCGTCGCGCGGGCGGGAGCGGAGGAGGAGGCCGGCAGGCCGGCCGCGGGAGCGGAGGCGGCGGCAGGCGGCGGGAGCGGAGGCGGAGGCCGGGCGGGCGGGAGCGGAGGCGGAGGCCGGCGGCTGGAGCTGAGGCGGAGGCCGGGGCGCCGGCGCGCCGAAACGCGGGCGCGGACGGCCACGGCCGAGGCCGTTCCGCCCACGAGTGCCGGGGACGGAGGCCGAAGCCGGCGCGCCCGCACGCGGAGGCCGAGGCCGAGGCCGTTCCGCCCCCGCGTGCCGGGGACGGAGGCAGAGGCCGGCGCGCCCGCGTGCCTGGGACGGACGGCCTTGGCCTTGGCCGTCCGCGCCCGCGTGCCGGCGCGCCGGCCTCGGCCTCCGTCCCCGGCACGCGGGGGCGGAACGGCCTCGGCGTCCGCCTCCGCTCCCGCCGCCGGCTCGCCGGCGCCCCGGCCTCCGCCTGCTTCCCCGGGCGCGGGCACGGATTTTTGCAAATAACACCCCGAAATTTTGATTTTTGCAAATAACTCTCCGAAATTATTCCGAATTACAAAAAAGTCCAGAACTTTCTTATATAACCCTCTTCCTCCTGTAGCCCTAAACGCATCTGCGTCGCCGCCGCCGCCGCTGTGCTCTGCCACTGCCGCCGTCGGTCCCTGCGCAGCTGTTGCCGTCACTGCCCTGCCGGCTTGCCGTCGCTGTCCTGCCGGTTTGCCGTCGCTGTCCGCTCGTTGCCTTGCGAAATACAGTGAAAGTTTAAAATTTTCAAATTTCAAATTACAAGTTTATTATTTTGTACATTTAAAAATAGACTATCTTCAATATTTTTCTTTATAAATACGTCCAATTTTTATTTATTTTATAAATAAATTTTACAAATAAGTCATCGAAGGTTTCAAAGCTTAAAATTTAAAATTACAAGTTTCATATTGTACATTTACAAATAGACCCCTTCAATATTTTTTTTATAAATAAGTCTATATTTTTAATCATATTTTAAATAAAAATTTACAAAAAAGACATTAGTGTTTTTATATTTATAATTACAAATTTAATATTTATAAATTAAAGAATAGACCCTCAAATTTTTTTTAAACAAATAACTATAAATTTTTTTTTTAACTAATTTTTACTATTTTTTACATTTAAGAATAGACCACCTTTAATATTTTTTTTTATAAATACGTCCAAATTTTATTTATTTTATAAATAAATTTTACAAATAAGTCATCAAAAGGTTTCAAAGCTTAAAATTTAAAAAATACAAGTTTCATGTTGTACATTTACAAATAGACCCCTTCAATATTTTTTTTATAAATAAGTCTATATTTTTAATCATATTTTAAATAAAATTTTACAAAAAAGACATTAGTGTTTTTATATTTATAATTATCAATTTAATATTTATAAATTAAAAAATAGACCCTCAAATTTTTTTTTAAAATAACTGTAAATTTTTTTTAAAACTAATTTTTTTATTTTTACATTTAAAAATAGACCACCTTTAATATTTTTCTTTATAAATACGTTCAAATTTTATTTATTTTATAAATAAATTTTACAAATAAGTCCTCGAAAGTTTCAAAGTTTAAAATTTAAAATTACAAGTTTCATGTTGTACATTTACAAATAGACCCATTCAATATTTTTTTTTTATAAATAAGTCTATATTTTTAATCATATTTTAAATAAAATTTTATAAAAAAGATATTAGTGTTTTTTATATTTATAATTATAAATTTAATATTTATAAATTAAAAAATAGACCATTAATTTTTTTAAAAAAAATAACTCTAAATTTTTTTTAAAACTAATTTTTACAAATACACCCCTCGCCGGAGGCCCGACGGCGCGCCGCCCGCCGGCACGCGGCCGCGGACGGCCTCCGCACGCGGGAGCGGAGACGGACGCCGAGGCCGTTCCGCCCCCGCGTGCCGGGGACGGAGGCCGAGGCCGGCGCGCCGGCACGCGGGAGCGGACGGCCAAGGCCTAGGCCGTCCGTCCCCGGCACGCGGGCGCGCCGGCCTCGGCCTCCGTCCCCGGCACGCGGGGGCGGAACGGCCTCGGCCTCGGCCTCCGCGTGCGGGCGCGCCGGCCTTGGCCTCCGTCCCCGGCACGCGGGGGCGGAACGGCCTCGGCCGTGGCCGTCCGCTCCCGCGTTACGGCGCGCCGGCGCCCCGGCTTCCTCCTCCGCTCCAGCCGCCGGCCTCCGCCTCCGGTCCCTCCGCCGGCCTCCGCCTCCGCTCCCGCCCGCCCGGCATCCGGCTCCGCTCCCGCCGCCGACCACCGCCTCCGCTCCCACGGCCGGCCGGCCGGCCTCCTCCTCCGCTCCCGCCAGCGCGACGGGGTGTTATTTGCAAAAATCCGAATTTCGGGGACTTCTCTGTAAATCGAAATAATTTCCGGGGGTTTATTTGCAAAAATTTGAATTTGGAGGACGTTTTTGTAAATCTGAGTTCTTTCGGGGTGTTATTTGCAAAATTTCGAAATCCGGGGGGTTAGATATAAAAAATAAATTTTTAGGGGTGTATGTGTAAAAATATCCAGGGGTAAAATCGGAATTTTTTGACAAAATTTTGATTAAATAACAATCAGGGGGCTGTGGGTAAATATCGGCGAATTTGAGGGGGGTGGGGGTAATTACGAAAATTACGGGGGGTTAACCGTAATTAAGGCTAATTACGGGGGGTCACCCGTAATTATCCCTAATGAAAACAGCGGACCCATGACTTTACTGTGGCCAGTTGTGATCCTCTCGAAGATGACAATGAAAACGGTGAACCCATGATCTTGCGACGGCCATCCGTTGCTCCCTCAAAGACGACAATGAAGACGATGAATTCTCATTCCACTAAGAGAGCCTTCGAACTGGCATCCAAGCCAACCTTCGAGCTCGTACTCAGGCAGTTTCCGGTTTCGTATCTTAACTAGCCTTTGGACTTGTGTCTCAGTCAATCTTTGGGTTCGCGCTTAATCAGCCTTCAGGCTCACACCAAACTAATCTTCGAACTCAGTCAATCTTTGGGTTCGCGCTTAACCATCTGTTGCTCCCTCAAAGACGACAATGAAGACGATGAATTCTCATTCCACTAAGAGAGCCTTCGAACTGGCATCCAAGCCAACCTTCGAGCTCGTACTCAGGCAGTTTCCGGTTTCGTATCTTAACTAGCCTTTGGACTTGTGTCTCAGTCAATCTTTGGGTTCGCGCTTAATCAGCCTTCAGGCTCACACCAAACTAATCTTCGAACTCAGTCAATCTTTGGGTTCGCGCTTAACCATCCGTTGCTCCCTCAAAGACGACAATGAAGACGATGAATTCTCATTCCACTAAGAGAGCCTTCGAACTGGCATCCAAGCCAACCTTCGAGCTCGTACTCAGGCATTTCCGGTTTCGTATCTTAACTAGCCTTTGGACTCGTGTCTCAGTCAATCTTTGGGTTCGCGCTTAACCAGCCTTCAGGCTCACACCAAACTAATCTTCGAACTCGCATCTAAGCCAACTTCGAGCTCGTACTTAACTAGCCTTCATATTCATATTCAATCTAGCTTTCGGGCTCGCATCTAAACTAGTCTTCAGGCTCGTACTTAATCATCTTTCGGACTCACACTTAACTAGCCTTCGGCCTCATATTTAAGTTATCCTTCAGATTCACATTTAACCAGTCTTCAGACTCGCAACCAAACTAGCCTTCGGACTTGCATCCAAGCTAGACTTTAGGTTCGCACTTAACTAGCCTTCGGACTCACATCCAAATCAACCTTCAGGCTCACATCTAAGCTAACTTTCAAACTCGCCCTTAACCAGCCTTTAAGTTCACATCCAAGTTAGCCTTTAAGCTTGCATACAAGCCAACCTTCAGACTCGCATCTAATCAGCCTTCAGGCTTACACTTTTGCCAGCTTTCGGATTCGCATCCACATCAATCTTCAGGTTCACATCTAGGTCAGTCTTTGAACTCGCACCTAATTAACCTTCGGACTTATACTTTTCAGTCAACTTTCGAGTTCATGAACTAAGCTAACTCTCGGGTTCACACATTTGAAGTTGTGCTACAAGTCAGCTTCAAATTATTATAAACAGCTAAGAACCCTCAAATCAAATTGATTAACGTGAAGTAACTCAATTACAATAAATAGACCAAGACCAAGTTGACTCAAATAGACTTAAATTGGTCAAAAATATAGATTAAAAACTAAATTGAACTAAACTCTAAAAAATTCAAATTGAATTAACCTAAACTAAATAAACTCATATTCAACCCTAATCAGACTCGAGACGGATTAATCTAAAAATCAAATTAAGTTCAAATCAAGTCCAATATGGATTAAACTAAGTTTAAATCAAATCCTAACTGAGCCAAATCAAGTTTAAACTAAAAGGATAAACTCAAAGTCAAAATAGAATCAAGCTATGCTAAGTTTGAATTGAAACTAGGTTGAACTAAATTAACTTGAAGTTAAACTAAAGTCCACCAAACCCAAATTTGATAGAGATCGAATACAAGGTCAAAATCGACTTAAGCTAAATGAAATCAAATTCAAATATGAATCATATTAACCCTAGTAGAACTAATTAGGGTTAAACCGAAACCCACTGAGTGTGCTGAACTTTCGGCAATACTTCAATACTATGAACAAAGGTTGACGTCACCACCCTGACCTGAACTTGAATTTGTTAGAATAAAAGTAAATAAGGTCAGACTGAATTTTGCTAAGAGTGTTAAAAAAACCTTCAGCAATACTTCAAACCTATATCCAACTCTATAAGCTATTGGTGACCCTATCAATACGTTTAAAGTCGTTGGTTATACTTCAAGCTAGTTAATCCTAAAAGACATTAACGATGCATTTTCCAAGCTAAGCCAACCCAAAAGTATTGACAACGCTTCAAATCAAACCGAACAAAGATAGGTTTGAACTCGCTTAGTCGGTCAGCCCCAACACCCTATTCAAACAAAATCAACCGACAATCCTCTTCAAGTTCTTGGCCATACTTCAAATCTATACCTAACCCCTTAAGCCATTAGTTGCGCTATCAAGTCAATCAAGTCAATCAATAATATGCTCAAAGTCGTTAGTTACACTTCAAGTTAATCAACTCCAGAAGTCATTAACAATGTATTTTTCAAGCTATATCTAGCCTAATAAGTTGTTGGTGATACTGTCAAACCAAAGAAGTTAATTGACAACACACTCAAAGCTATTGGTCATATTTCAAGCTAGTCAATCCTAAAAATCATTGACGACGCATCTTCCAAGCTAAGCTAATCCAAAGATATTGATAACGCTTTGAATCAAACTAAACTAAGGTAGGCTGAAACTCGCTTAATCAGTCAATTATAATACTTTCTTCAAATGAAGTCAATCAATAATGCCTTCCAGGTTATCACTCACACTTCAAAACTATACTTAACCCCTAAGCCATTAATGATGCTATCAAATCAATAAAGCCAACCAATAATACACTCAAAGTTGTTGATCATACTTCAAAACTAATCAATCTTGCAAGCAGTTGATGACGCAACCTTTAAACTAGTCAACCCTAGAAGCAGTTGATGATATACTTTTCAAGCTAGTCAACTCAAAAACAGTTGACAATGCGCCTCTGCAAGCTAGTTAACCTCAAAAGTATTTGACGACGTGATTCTCAAAACTATATCTAACCCCATAAGTCATCGTTGATGCTACTAAACTAAATGGGATTATTTTCAATACCTTATTAACTAACGAAGACACTCCAATCCAATCGAAATTATCGTCGTTGCTTTATTCGCCAATGGAAATACTTCAAATAATGAAGTTATCATCAAACCTAAAAACTATTGGAAACACTTCAAATTTCTTCTATTTTCTTCCACGTACTATCGGACGATGTCATCAATACCTATCAAAGATCGAGTCAATTTGAGTTAAACGTCATGTGGTCTAGCGCAAGAGGAGAGAGGCAGTAGTATATCAAAGTTTCTTCTTCACTCTTTCTTTTTTTTATTTGTTTTATATTTTCTATTATTTTATATTGAAATTTATTATGAAATGAGGGTATACACTTATTTAAACCATATATTCTTCCTTAGAATTAATTAAATAATTTTTTTTATGTCTCTATTTTATTAGTTAGGTTTCTTATTTTAAAAAGTTTCTAATAATTGTTGGGATAATTAATAACAGAAGTTTATGTCTGTTGGAAGTTAATATTCCCACAATACCTGATAATGTACTTCAAATCAAAATAAATCTTGATTTATGATTCGATATCGCTATTCGGGGTCTTCGCTATTATGGACTGTCAAAATCGATCCAACAATATTGTATCTAGAAAAGTGTGATAGTCTAGAATCTTTACTAAGTACCTATATATACATAAGGGATTCAAGTCTTCATATCACTGGGATTAAAATAGTGGATAAAATCTTTTATATTTTAGCCACTTTATTCTCAAGTTTTTCCTCAAAATATATTATTTTTTATATCATTTTGTCAACAATTAAATCATAAGCTAATGTAGATCCTAGATTAGTAGAAGATTTTATACGAACAAATGTCTTGGCTGTAGTTTGTCGAGAGATATGGCCACCATCCATGGTTAATACCTCTAACAAGGGAATGAACCTTCAAGTTTTTGGTATTTTTGACAGGAAGAATGAACCTTTAAGTTGAAACATAACTAAACTAATAGCTAACAACTAGCTTTCCCTTGTTAACTTGTTTCTCATTACAAAACTTGAAGTTGAAGATAACTACTCTTCAGATGCATCTTTTAGTATAGCTGGGATTGGTACTAATAAGTTTCTCCAAATTGAAACCAGTATTTTACTGACATGCATTCAACAATTGAGTCAGAGCTACCAATTGACTCAAAACCAAATTTGGAGATCAAAATTAGGTCCAACGACCAATCTAATTTGAAACTCTGAATTAGGTCAAACAACTAATCTATTGATGCAATCACCTTTGTAGCTTCCAAATTTAAACAGTAACAAATGCTTCCAAGTTTCCTTCAACCTATCAATAATAAAATGTACATAGTTGTGTGTAGTCCATTTTTATTGGGAATTCTACTAGCTGTGGATCTTGTTGATAGTTGCGACAAGAAGGTATAAATCTGAAAATTGATTCAAAGCTGATAGTCTATTTGTCTAGGTATAAATCTGAAAATTGATTCAAAGCTGATAGTCTATTTGTCTAGGTTTTCTTACTGAACTGCTAGAGGAAATTTGTTTCTGATATATGTGTCCTTGTTTTGTTCTCTTCCAAGGTTTGTTGTTGTATTTGTCTAATGATCTTGCTAGACCTTTTATCTTAATGCATTTCTGTTTTTGTTGATGAGAAGTTTAACACTCTAACTTCAATAAATTCAAGATTTGACAAATTTTACTTTTTTACTTTTTTTCTTTTGGAGATAAAAGGGAGCTGAAGGCTCCATTCCATTAGAACAATCGATACCAATCATACACAAGGATATTCAAAAAAAAAAAAATTCTCTTAGAATCACAACCAACTTAGTATTTTGCTTCAAAAGCAATAGAACAGTTTTAGTGAACCTATCTTAGTCACTAAAGAAGTGTGTTTGATGTATACCATTCGTCTTCATTAATCATTAGAATGTAATTTTTGGTAAGATTCATATTTAAATTACAATTATTTTCAAATACACACACACAAATATATAAATATAAATGTGTGTATATATATATATATATATATTCTATTTATATACATTCGTTAGTTGGAAAACTCATATTTTAGAGTTAAGTTTTTTGGCATTCTTGCTTAGAAACTTACCATATTGTATATTCTTAAAGTTTAAAAAATATATATTCTTATTTGGGTTATTAGTTAGTCTAAAAAATCTTCTCCAGTTAAACTTTATCATCATAGAAAAGAATATTCGTGGATTATTTCGCTTAATATTTTTTTACTAAGTAAAATATTTAAAATATCTTTGACCATAATTATAGGCTATAATCTTTTACTCATTATTATCTGATTTTTGTTGAAATTTTTTCTAGGGTCTCGTGTCCCAATTATTTCTCTCTTTCCTCAACTAAGTAATCTAACATACTTCATGTAACACCATTACTTATCAAAAGCTATATGCTGGAAGAGAGTAGAGGGAGAAAATCACCTATTGGATTGAGGGTCTCAATTTACCTCAAGTGGCTCGAGCTCAATTTGAGCTCGTTTTATTAATGAATTGAGTTCGAGGTAGAACCGATTCATTTAATTCAAACTCAAAAGCTTGGCTTGTTTTATATATATATTAGAAATATCTATTATCTTAGTTCATCTAATAAAAAAGTAATCTTTGGGCAAATTAATACTATATATATATATATATTAAAAATAAGTTTGATATTAGAGTTTTTGTAAAGAACCATATGTCTTATAATAAATTTTTAAAAAATCACCTATCTTATTATTATTAGCAAAAAATCTCTCGCTTTATACTATAAATTTACAAAAACCGACATTAATGAAAATATTCAAAAAATATTCTATTTTAATTTAATTTTATTATTTAAATTAATAAAAAATTAAAATTTTCTCATTTGGATAACTGATTAAAAATCAGAGGATAGCCAATCTAAATAAACTTGATTTTGGATTTTCAATTTCATAATAATCACAACCGATCCTTTATAAAAATTGAGATAAAATAAATAATTTTTTAATTAAATTAATAATTGTCCAAACTAAAATTAAATGAGAATAATTTGATATTTTTATTACCAAAATTGAATCAAAATAAAATATTTTTAAAATCTTTTATTCGAGGTAGTCTTCTTAAATTTTTAGTATAAAATGAATGATTTTTTACTAATAATAATAAGGTAGGTATTTTTTTACAAATTTACGTAAGATATCTAATTTTTTGCCAGAAACTTGTGATATTAATTAATTGAAAATAAAAATCTGAAAAATCAATTATGGGCTCGAGCACAAGTTGGTTCATAAGCTCAAAGCTCAGATTAGTTGAATCGAGCCATGCACGAGCTTAGTTTGGCCAAGTCAATTCGAACTTGAGCTTGCTCGTAAGCTCAAAGCGCAAACGAGTTGAATCGAGCCATGTTTTCTATGCTAGCCAAGTCAAGCCGGCAATGTTTTAAAAATTGTTATATGATTATGTGGAATTTCTGACAATATAAAGTCAGAACCGGCCGCGTGGCCTAATGGATAAGGCGCTCGCCTCCGGAGCGGGAGATTGTGGGTTCGAGTCCCACCGTGGTCGTTTCTGTTTTTATTATAACCGTCTCCATGAACCAGGCAAGCAACAGCAGAAAGCAAAATACACTAGGATACTCATCGGACTAAGCAACACAGAGAACTTCAGATTCGATAACACCAACATGAACAAAGCTGAATAGCATGGAAACGGAAAGAAAATTCTTCTTGATTTAGTTTTAGGGCTTGCAGAACTCCTGTCATTACAAAATATATGAACATATACTAATCCAGTTTATTCAATCAAATACCATGTTGGTGCAATAGTTGCACAGCTCTCTATCATCCACTATTTGATTTCCCTAGTGAGAAGCCTGCACAGAAAGAGGAAAAAATAAGTCAGTCTTAACGTACTGAAGTACATGTTTATAGCTAATATCTCAACCCTGCTTGTTGTATCCTCTGTATTAATGGAGCAAAGCAACCTAGGTGCTGTAAGTAATGCCACATAATGAATTTATGTGTAACCAGCTCCTGGCACAAGGCATTGATATCCTTTCCCAAGTTGAAAACTATGGAGCTCATATCAAATTTCAATTCAGAAAGTTCCCCTTTATTTTCTTGTAAAGCTCTCAGTTTTCATACTTTAGTTGGCTCTACTCGATTTTCTTTGTCCATAGGGATGTGGCATGCATTCCTTGTATCAGGGCATCCATGTCAACCTGTTCATTCTCCTATATTGCAGACACAAACTACAAACCAACACTTGACAACAAAATCTGAGAATAAAATGTTGCAAAAATAGGCTCTGAGGGTTCCAAAGTAGAACCTGCAGGTTATGAAATAAACTAAAGTTCCCATTGGCATATTGGTCCATGAAACTACTACAAAAAACTATGCTCTAATTTAACATAACAAACACATGATTGCCAAGGACTAATAAGATTTCTGGTTTGTTTGTGAGTGAAAAATGTTAGCTTCTATAAACTCCATAATTTAATACGTATTGTTGCTTTTTATTATAACCTCTAGGCCCAAATTTGACAACTCTAATCAGATCCAATTTACATCAATGATTCTCTTAAGACTTCCCTTCAAAAGCATCTCATGAAGGATTTAAATCTCACCTAGGTTAGTTGTTATCTTATGCCAGAAAAATTGTATGAACAGATCCAGATAGAGCCTCTATCAAATCCATGAAATTTCTTAATTGATAATCCTTCAATTTACAATAATGATTTTCTTATTCTGCTTTTTGATCAGGTTAGAATTTTATTGTTTAATCATTCAGTTTAGCTGCATGAAATGCAGATACAAAGAAACATACAAGGAACAAAAACACAACCTATGTTCCCAAATAATGATGAGACGTTCTGTACAAAAGTCAAAAAGTTTTAGCATAATTTCAGTTACAATACCTCATGTTCATGGCCATGGCTATGGGATTGTTCATCATGTCCTTCCCAAGGATGGCGCCAACCCTATGAAAACAGGTTTTTGAAAAAGTTTAACTTCACCAAAGCAAATGAGGTTTAATAGAACAGGAGGAGTTCAAAGACCAGTTTACCAAAAGTACAGGACCATCTTGCTTAGCCCTGTACAGGACCCAAAACCTGCAAATATCATAGACAAACCAATTAAGTCTCATGAGAAAAAAGTTGATGTAAGCCGCAAACATGTATTCAACAACATGCTATCTCCTGATACTAACAATAAGTAAACATACACCTGCTTTAATTTTGCTAGGTCAAAGGAGAAAAAGAAATTCTGAGGTTCACCAAACAGAGAAATAAAATACATAGTTAACTCCTAAAGCACTTATAGGCTGCACACAATTATTTGCCATCAATTGTTTGTCTCATTTCCATCTGCCAAATCTACATATTCACTCTGGGGTTTTCTTACAACCCTATATTACAGCTTCCAAGCCATTTATGTCCTCATCCACCATCTTTACTGCTATTTGGCACCTCTTCCCTCATACAAATCCCATTTCCAGCAGCAAACATCCAATTTCTCATTTATGATAGTCTTATGCTGTCAAAATGCTGGATCAGGTACATTTTTCAATTTTTCACAAATGTATACCAGACCCTAGAGTGGATGCTGCAACATGAGCAAATAGGTAGCCGATAAGGAGATATGGTATTCCACTCCTTCCCACATCCCACACACCAACCCACCCACCTACACACTGTCCCCCCTTCAGATATCCTAAGATCCAGCTAGCCTATTCATTTCCATTACTGATTCCATCATCCTTGACCCTGCCTTTGAGCAAATGAATGCTGGAAAATAATTTAGGCTAAAAGCACATAGCTAACATGAATCTATAGAAAAGTTCAAAATGACATTTTCCTAGCTTTGAGAAGCTAATGATGGAGAATAACCAGTGCACAACTGAGAATCCCACTAAGCTACAACCAAAATTCTTTTCCAAATGTCAACTATTTGTCAAGTACAAATTGTCAGCATTTGCAAGTCGCAACACTATTGCTACAAATGATTCATGACAAACTAGGCTATCATCTTCAACAGTGCTTAGGTTATCTGATCGTTTTAGTCATATTTTATTACTAATAGGGAATGGGATTTTATGTTTCGCCTTTCTCCTGGCCAACAAGAGTTTTAACTCCAATCATCCCATCCACTTATACCACTGTAATAAACCACTTTAGACGCATAAATAGGCCCAAATTTCCCTTGGGATTTGTTTGGGTAGATAAAATAAAATAAGAGTTCAAATTTTGAGTTGACATAGTCTGTATAGGTCAACCACAATAATTTTCCTAAAATTGTTCTTTTTTTGCATTCTTTGCACATCTATAAATACAACCACATCTGTATTTTGATCTCTAAACCATTCTGGCCCAACTTCAGTTAATTGACTACTTTGCAATTGTATATTATATACATTGGTGAAAACGGTAGGCTAATCTCGCAATTTCTTTGATAATCCATCCATGAATTAGCTAAATTCCATTGTAAAATGTTTTAGAACCATTTCAGCACTTCACCATTCAATGAATTTCAAGTTTTCTGCAATTAAGAGAGAGCTAAATGTGCATCGGAGCTTATCAAATTACCTTTTCCTACTTGAGAAATTCCAGAAGTGCATTCAACAGCCAAAGCTTGTCATAAAACTTGCAGAAGTTTGGCCAATCTAGTACCATAGATATAAATGACACTAGTAACAATTCTTACTGGTGTTTTCAAAATATCGAAGCCCAAATTTTGAACCATTCCTTTCAACAACACCCATTGACAAATTACTGGAGATCGAACATCGATTCAACTTCAAACTAGGGTTTTCCTCTCAAGCTCTTGTTTCCAAATCATTCAAATAAAAATATATCGGACATCCAACTCTTCCCATGGAACAACATAGATAAAATACAGCAATAGCATCAATTCTTTCAATCAATGACCTAGTAGTCGGACACTTTCTTCCCCAAACAACCATCAATCACAAGATTTACAAAAGAAAGAAACAAAGAGAGAAATCGGGTTCTCACCACATGATGGCGCACAGGCCTCTCCCTGTGAGCACATGCCACCGCTTCGGGTGCAGGATCGTGTAGCCGTTATACGCCGTGCTCCCGGGCTCTCGGCCTCCTCCCATCCTTCTCTCTCTTCTCTCTCCTATTCTCCTATCCAACACTGGAAATATACTTTTTTAGGAGATAAACATAATCATCCCACCTTTAGGGGGTTATGCGCAAAAACTCGTCTCCTCCTGTAAATAAAGCTTGAACTTTTCAGGTTTCGATCAAAATATTTCGATTTAAAATTAATTTCGATTTTTAAAATTATATTTGTAAGCTAACTTTATATCATAAATAATGTTTAATTTAGTAATTAAAATTTTAAGTTCGGATCACAGTAATTGGGTTCGAATCCCGGCTGAAACGGAAACCGAAGCTGAAATTCGAAAACGATCACGAGATCCTGGCGCTTTCGCAACTCTTTCTGCAGCCACGGAGACAAGCAAGCAAGACAAGAAGACTCCTCTTTGAGTCCCAGCACCAGCAACAGGTAAAGCCACGACAAGAAGACGAAGAAGAAGAAAAAGGAGGAGAAGAAGAAGAAGAGCTAGATCGACAAGCGAGCTCACCGACGACATCCTCTCCTCATCCTCTCCTCATCCTCTCCAAAATCCATGCCAAAGAAGCTGTGAGAACTGGTATGTTAGTCGCGCCGATGCGGAACCTGTGGACTCTCCTTCCGCTCATAGAAAACCTCGGCCTCGACCCCTTCTCCTCCATCTTAAAAACCAAGAAGTATCCCAGGCTCACCTCACCGAAGTTCGGGGAGTATTTGCACTGGTTCCGCTTAATGTGCGGCTGGCTTTGGTCTCATCGCCGATGCCTTGTCCGCCGCTGCCGCATCATGAGCCACAATTTGCTCGCCGACGCAAGCTTTTTTTTCGTGCACTTGATGGAGGTGTTCGCCCAGCGAGGCATTCAGGATCTGCATCTCTTGTCTGCGGCCAAGGGTGCTCGTCTTCCCCCTTTTCTCTTCGACGTTAGGTCCTTGACCTCGTTGGAGTTGTTCTTCTGCTCCATCCATGTGCCAACTCCTGCTGTCCGCTGGTCGGAACTCCGAGTACTAAAGCTTCGCGAAGCGACACTCTCCGAGAACACGATTCAGTGCATTGTCGAAGCATGTGTCTGTCTCGAGAATTTGAGCATAAGAAATTGCTGTGTAGGATCGTCCTTCGATAAATCTGAAGCGGCTGCAGCTGAACCTTCGGAGGAAGACAAAGAGCTTCAATATCCATGCCCCAAAGCTTCAAAACTGGAAACTACAGCTTTTACCATATTTTGAGAGCATTAGCATCTGCAGCGCAGTTTCGATGTGCTCTAGTTTATCTTTCCCCACAAATTACAGGAACTTGTACCAGAAGGTTGGTCCATTGGCGATGGAACTCGTAACAAGTATGATTAGCATGTCCTCCCTTAAACTCGGAAATGGATTCGTCGAGGTATGTAACACTATTACATATCTATCTATGTATGTTCCATCTCAAAAAAAATACAACTCTGATGTATGTTTCTCGTGTTGATATTTCTTTTGTTGGAATTGATTTCAGTGTCTCGCTTGAGTTCACGCGTGGGTTAGCTTTCCTAACCCGTTGATGAATTCTAAAATGTCTATCCATCGCCATCAACACCGAGGACGAGATGGGGGCTTCCTTCCTTGCCGTGTTGCTTAAAAGTTGTCCTTGCATAAGGAGACTAACTATAAATTTGTACCCACGAGACTTTGCCTTGGATTTTCCTGCATCCAGTGGAGATGTACAAGCATCAGAGTTTTATTGGATCATGGAGAATCTGCACTGCATCGTCCACAAATTGAGACGGGTAAGGATCTCCGGATTCATGGCAAATAAAAACCAATTGGCAATTGCAAAGATCACAATAACCAAAGCGAAGAAGCTCAAGGTGAAGAGTACAGTTAGTCTCCAGTCATTGAGAATGGCATGATCAAGGGCAAAAATTGTTGTTAAACATTAAATTCCTATTGTAAACTTAATTCTTTTTGAATTATTGTTAAACATTAAATTCCCATTGTAAAAAATTATTCGTCTTGAAGAGGCACTCACAATCCTCCTTTGTCAAGCAGTTAGATCGAATCGGTTGAGGCCTTACAGAGCCCATGCATCAACTGTAGCCGTCAGTCATCGATTATATGCAGACAATTGCATCATGGTAATCAAAGCCGAAGAAAATTGCAGAACATTTGAGACAAAGTGGCTAGGACATACTCGGCTATATATGACAGGCCAATGTGTGAATTCGAACCAGTGGAGTCGAACAGTTCTCGCCACATTTTCCTGTGGAATTGGCGGAGGAGCTGACGGCATTAGCCCGAATACCTCGGAAACAATTTCCATGGACTTATTTGGGGGGCCCTACTATCACCAACTCGGCTGCATACGGAACAAATGTACGAACTCCAATCAAAGGTAGCAGCTCGCAGCCAACAATGTCAAGCCAGGTTGCTCTCCATAGCGGGGAGAGTGACCTACTTCAATCAGTTCTCTCGCCCATGCCAATATCTACAGTGCCAGTGCCGCTAGTTTCATGAAATGGATGGCAAGCTGAATACTGACATTTTTTTATGGTCTGTATCAGAGGCAAGGACCCCATGTCGTAAGTTGGAAAGAAGCGATGAAGAAAAAGTTTCTCTCTATGGGTGGTCTAAGTGAGATCCGGAATTGAATAGAAAGAAGGCATTGTTGATGAATCATATAGCCAAGTTACTTCAAAATGATGACTCAGTATGCTGCAAGCCCATCAGCCCTAGATCGGACTGGTCTATAAGTACAGGAAAGCACCTCCGATTTGTGTCTATTGTCTAGTGTCTCATTTTCACATAAAACATAAAATAAACAACAGTTCGTTTAGGCCATTGTGGCACGAGCATCATATCCAAAACTAGCAATAACGTTTTGATTTATCAACTCAAATCTGCTTGAAAACATGGGAAAGTCTTCACATGTAAGCTTATACAAATTCGTTACATGACATTTCCCAAATAATATCAATGATTCAAGATTATCAAAGTACATGGAACCGAAAGATTCCAGCAACCAAAAAAATGGTTCTCAAGAAAAATGAAACATAAGAACAAAAAATAATTATCAAACATCTTTATGCTCGACCCACAAAAATATTGGCCAAGAACTGTACAAGAGCGCTGAGAACCAAAACAGTTCATTTGGTTGAGTATCAAACTAAAAAAGGCCATGCCCACTCCTCTCCAGTCTTTTTGAAAGCAACAGTAACATAGACCAAACAATCAGGTTGACAGTGTTTAACCAGATGAATTCTTCCTCGCTGCATAAATCCTGTATGCTGCCAGTCCAGCAATTGCTACAGCTGCCCCTACTGATATGTAAAACAAACAGGTGTTAGACTAGGACTACAACTAACGATAATTATTTTTGAAAGAAACATCTTTCAGGCTAAGTGTGAAACCGCCACTCTTCAACATTTGCCATAAACCACCTCTTATTATACTGTTCTTTTGTGATAACAACCTGCTAGCTCAAGGAGACAGAATATTCCAAGAATAAAATACAGCCGACACAGTTTGTCATCTTTCCCAACCAAAATATCCCTGAATTTTATTTCATAAATACCAGAAAAGCTTGTGAAAATGTAAAGAAATCCGATTGAAACACTAACACGAGTGACATTCAGAGTTTGCTTTGATCCCAAAATATCTGACAGCATCTAGTAATGGATATATTACTGAAGTGCCTGTTTGGCTCAGGAATAGCAAATATAATCGATCATCCCGAATATTGCAATTAGCACTCTATACTAATTGTATTATTCAAGATAATCATGTTTGCTATTCCTGAATCAAAAAAGCCCATGGTGGTTTTTCACAAGAAAAAGATATAGTCTAGGTGGCAGTTTGCAAATTTGAAGATATATTCATAGGCATCGATGAAATAGCGTATATGCGTCAGTGTGTATTAAAATGAAAATATGAAGAAAACAGCACCTGAGACAAACACAAGAGAACGATTTACAAGTTGGCGGTATTGTTTCCGGCTTCTCCCTGCTTCAGTTTCAGGAATGCTAAGATGGGGATTTTGTGCAGCAGTTACAATCCGGCGGAAGACATTGCTGTAATCCCTTAGCTTCACACTGACTGGTATGGGAGTTTCTATGCCCATATCTTGGCTGACCTGAGGAGTACAAGGCATATCATTATCATCCATATCCAAAGTAGAAATCTAACATATAATTATAGTAAATAAAATGTCTGACTAGCATATATAAAGAACCAAAGCAACAAATCAGTGTAAAATCAACCTAATATGAATCTGTTGCATAATGCCTGTGAGATAACCAACATATAAGAACTAGAAACAAAGTTGTTGAGCAAATAAAGGAGTGACTCATATGCCTATGGAGTCCGCATTTCTCATCATGCATGGAAATCCTTGCCATTTATATACTAATTGAGAATATTCATATTGTGAGATACGGGGATTTTTTTAGGAATAAGACAGCATTAAGATGCATACAATAATTATGGGTGTGGATCAGAAATGTAAAGGAAAACAGAGAAAAATTGGATACCCTTGTTGTATTTTGTATGGCTAATGGATATGAATCAAGATCGTCCTTTGCAGAAACAATAAGGCAAGGCACTTCAAAGCCATTATTTTCTCCATGACTAGCAACTTGCACAAGCAACTCTATTGCCCTTGTCCATGAATTCTCATCAGAACTGCGCACAGAAAACATATCAATATTCTATTTTCAAAAGAAAGCACACAAGGTTGTAATTTAACAGCAGCCTTTCTTGGCAAGGAAAGTGACTAGGCAAGATAAATAAGCTGAATAGCATGTTATGACAGTGGGAAATAGAACTAATTGAAATTAAATCAGACATTCAAATTCTTCAACCATCATTCTATTCACTCAAATAGTATATTCCTCTAGAATGTATTTGATCCATCCATCATGACGATGAAACAGTACAATTGCTCAATAACCAATTTGAGAACTCCCACTGTAACAAATTAAAGCAAATCTCAAGCCCGAAATAGCCAAGTAAATTTCAAGAATGTCTATCACCAATTAATACAGCAACAAAAAAGTTTTAGAAATAAATTAATCACTTGAATTTGATGGTTCACCCTAAAAACAGAGATAATAATGTACTTGATTTGTTATTGCCTGTAAGGCAATTGTCTTTTGTCATCACAGAGATAGTAAATATGACTAACAAACTTGCTGAACCCAATCAGAAGTTTTGCATCAATCTGGTTCCAGCATCTAGGACAACACAAACAATTATCTATGGATTGGACAAAATTGGGCTTTTCACTGATTAGGATTACCAGAATCATATGTATTGCACAGAATCAAAGTTAAGGTATATCCGGGGTTAAATATATATAGGTTCTGCATTATCCTTTTAGGTTGGGTAATATATAATTTACTTATCTCTAGTAAATAATTTACTTACTATTGCCAACACAGCAGTAAGCCAACTAGAATGAACCAAAAGGAACAAAAAATAAACAAAGATATTACTAATGCTAAGATAATACAGTAGCTTTTTAGGTTGTCCTCCATCATCCAACAGAGAATTTGGAAATTAAAGATTCATCGACTTGATTTTCTTCAGGATAGATAAAGGTTATTTTTTAACACCAAGTGCTTGTACTATTCCTAGAATAAAAATTATCACCCAAACAAAACTAAACCATTGTTACCCTAGAAGAACAGATAGCAGTTATACACCATTAAGTCATCATAAGGCATAAAAATCTTCAATTATGGTAACTTTCAACAAGATTTCTACAAAAATGATGGTGATAAAACGGATCATAAGGAAATGGCAAGTGGAAACTGTAAGTAATCAGCCACCTTGGCAATTCCCTTCACTCCTGCTAAATTTTCTCCAAATTTATAAGTTGGAAAGATTTGGCAGTTCAGGTGAAGTGAATGCTACTGAACGTGATTACTACGAGAAGCATTTAATATACAAGAAACTAACAGGATAAGCTTGAATCAAAAGAATGAATGACTTAAGCAGAGGACAAGATAATGATAAAAAATATTTGTATAGCATCCAATTTCTCTCAGTATGAAGAAATCATGTTCACAAGCACCTTGTTTCAAATGAGATATTGATAGCATTAGGTGAACAACAACAATCGAGTGCTAATTTTTCTCTGCTATTCCTTTGGTTGAGGCACTTCAGGCCCTGCGCCCCATGTAACTTCTCTAATTAAATACATGTACAAAACCTAAACCAACAATTAGGAACAAGCAGAATTTTCATAGGCAATGTTGTCTTTCCCCAGCAGTTGTGGTCTGACAAAATTCCTCTCCAGTAAACAAGCAGAGTTTTCTTAGCAAGCCCCAATTACAAACTTTCAAGCAATAATGCCCAACTACCTTCCACATGAACATGAGATTATGTATTCAACAACATTAAAAATACCGCCCATTAACTTCAAAGCCTTGCTAAGGCACAAGGCTCAAGAATAAACTTAACGACCATTATAACCAATCAAAATTCTAGCTTAGAATACAGCAGTAACCATCCATAAAAGTTAAATTAGCAGTCCATAAATACATCACCTGTCGTAAACAAATACTGCTATATCACAAGTTGCCAAAGACTCCTTACTAGATAGTATTGCCTGGACTCCATCTTCTGATATCTCTCGCATTACCAGGGTCTTCTTGGTGCCCTTCATGATTAAATATTAGCATGATTAGTTGAAGCATCTTGAGAAAAAATTCAGAATAAAAATATACTGAGGTAGTTTGAACTTGAGAAATACTTTTAAAAGAATAATGAGAAGCTTGGAGGTAACTGTTAGGTACAACAAAGACATACTAGCCTTCTAGCTATATTTATTACTTCTCCTTGAAACTTACTGACCAATTTCCTTTTTTGGGATAAGACCAACTGGCTAACTATCATCTCATGAAAATTAAAACCACAAAATATTCCTAAGGCAGCATACTTCCTAATGAAATTACCCTCATGGTACATTTGTTGAAGGGTTGAAAAGTGGGACAAACCTGTGTTAACCCCATTTTTTAACCCAGTTTACAGTTTACTACCAAGGCTGGTTAGCCAGCTCTAAGCCAGTTTGTAATAGCAAAGAGTGGGCCCCACAGAAGCCACCAACAACTTCCAACCCCACTTTCGGAGGCAATCAAATAGTTGAAGTGGTGGAACTAAAGCCTAATTCATCCACCGTGCCACTTCGGGATTCACTCCATAGGAACCAAACATTTCCTAAGCATCATGCACCTGCCATTGACTGAATTGATTGCAAGGACCGTCATTTGAACAATGGAAGACTTCAAGAAAATGAATTTTTGTCACTAGCTACTTTTCCTGTTTCAACTTAACTCCGATCTTCTATGTTTAATAGCACATGACCAAGTGAAATATTTGTTATTACTCAATTTTATTCCAAGAGTGTCCAAATTCTACTGCAAAACTTCACAACGTGCATCTGTGAGCTAAAAACTAAAGAATGAGATCCAGCCAAGTCTTCTGTAATTGTGTTTTCTCGAAGTTGGGTCTTGTCTATCGGTGGTTTACTTGCCCCAAAGGGATGAAGTCCAAATAAAGTTCAGGTGATCAGGTGAGTAAAATAGTTCAAAAGGGTGAATCTACATGCATTAGCACCCTTGATTTTCAGAAAAAGGGTGAATAAATAACTAAATGAACTAAGATATGAAACTTTCAGAAAAAGAGTGGACAAAAAATTAAATGAACTGAGATCTGAATATTTAGAAGCTCAGAAAATGCTTATTTTGGCAAGTATATTGTTCTCAGGAGATTCGCTACGTTTTCTCAAAATCAATAGTATTAGAAGAACAAATGGATGATCACACCTTACAATTATAGTGCTTAAACTGTATCAATTAACAAGAGGAATACAAACCATTCACTATAACAGCTTTTACACCTCTGGTGCCTCTGTGGGTGAGAAACAGATATTCCACTCAATGCACTCATGGTGGCAATGTATGTGGACAATTCAAGAAGCAAAAATCCATTTTTTATTTAAAATTCTAACACTGAAAACATATAATAATTGTTGGACAACATTAGATAACATGCTTGCTGATGACATAACATTCTTCGCATTTTAAGTCATAAGCAAGAATATCTGCATCAAGTAGTATTTTTATTTGTGTGCAAGTGTCAGACAGTACTTACACCCGGCAAATCAACGATATTGGCAGCAAAGCGCTCATTAGTAGTAGGCAGATATTTCTCAGAAAAGGCCCTGAAATAAGATATAGCAATGTTAAGCTGCAACAAACAAACACATTCCCAACAGAAAATGCTCATATCAACCATGTATCCAGTTCAACTAGGTCTAAAACAAAAGGCAACAATCAAGGAATTCAAGTTGAAACTACTTTTGCCTTTTACCTTCCAATCAAAGCATTTAACAGTGCAGACTTTCCTGCATGTTTAGCACCAAAGACAAAGCACTGGAAAACATGTCTTTGGGAGGCTTTCCGCTTACGATCTGCCCTCCTTTTCCTGGTTATAGTAAATGCTGAAGCAGGATCACCAGGATATCCAATGTATATTAGATTAGCCAAACTACTTGACGGGTCAAGAAGTGTCATTAGAGACCACTGCAATCACAGAAAGATAACCCAGCTTAGGATGGCTTGACCAACATTGAGTGAGAATGAAAAGACATTGTACCCCAAGTATGAGAACTACGATTTGGGATGCACCGATAAACAAGACACAAGTACACAAAATAGATGAACAAACCATAGAAAGAAATCCTTCGAGAGACAATTCACCCAACACATTCTTTTCAGCAGCATCCTTAAAAGGACCTTCGGCCCAAGGGCTGCAAAGACGAAAGTAAAAGGAGAAAAGTGAATAGATATTAAAATTAATCATAAATTGGCCTTATGAACAAAATTTTATCAGACACCAATTAACAATAATACAGCACATTACATCAGCACTGCAACCTCCAACTAGATAAAGGTAAGCAACAACCATTCCCTCAAAAAGGAAAGATACACAACAATCAAACACAAATAGGTAACACAGAGAGTTCAAAACTGCAAGTATTGAAATCTACTTATTAAAAGATATGTTGCATGGCATATTAAAATCCACTTGTTAAAAAGATATTTTGCAAACTATATTAGTTAACATTGCTAAGCTCCTTAAACAAGGGTTATGATACTGGTAGACTTCATAAGCTTCGTGAAAGAAATTTGCTTCAAGAGTGCAAGAGTGAGACATGCAATACTTCAAATGGCTATAGCAACACATTGCCTCAGACTTCAGAATAAAGACAAAGGCACCATAAAAGTAAAAAATCAGCTTAATGCCAGTCTAGTATAATGAAGTGCCATACTAAATAAACATCTCCAACAACATATTTAATAGCATATTATCCAGCTAGTCAAAGCATCTTTCAGACAGAAATATTTTTTAATTTTGGAACTTTAACATTTTGTATACAAATTGTAGCCCTACAGGAAGGATAAAATCAAGTTGAAAGAGTCCACAATCATAAATCTGATGTGTTCTCCACATAGCTGCACTTTGCAACCATTTGGAGCAGACACTTTTAGCATGAAAGTTCATTATTGTCAATGGAATATGGTTCATTTCAGTTAAAAGTTAAATACCATTTTCATTCTTAAAAATAGCAGACTTCATGACGAGAAGATACATCCATTCCTGCTAATTACAGCCTCAAAACATTTCTTTATATCTTCAATGAAAAGAAAATCCTACTACTACCCTCTGATTTTGCTACACCAAAAAATCCTCAATTCCAGAAGTCATCCTGTCATATGCTGAACTGTCTAACTACCATGGTGGTATGATCATCCACCACAAGGCTCTAAAATGAGAAGTTTCAGTGCTTGGTACAAAAACAATTTAGCACCCTCAGGCCTGTTTGGTAACAGGGTATCCCAGGATTACAGCCAACCCACTGCCAAACACCAAATGGGCTAGGAGAATTTTTTAAAAAAATTACCATCCTACCCCTGACATTAATACCAAATATTGAAAAATTAGAATTAAAATATTCTTTTTTATCTTTTCTAATACAAAAAGAGTCAAAACTGATCCCAATGCCAATCCTATCCATATTCCAAACAATCCAGAGGTAACCCTAACCCCAACCCACAATAACCCGTAAAATGGGCCCTTCTAAAGTGCTGCTCAAGACCTAAGAATGCCCTAGACTAGACCTTGTGATGTAGGACGCTCAAAGAAAGTTCAGAAATATCAAAAGGAGCTAATTCAGAAGTCAATGACCATGACAAATGATTTGATTCACTCCTTTATTTAAACTTAGGATTTACCTTACTTAGTACCTTTTTATATTTAAATTATTTTCATTATGATGTCTTAAGTCTTATTTTCGGATTCCACTAACCCAAGACTAATTTTGGACTGAATCCTATTCATTTTATGACTTGGAAAGGATGAATCCTTATTTAGGATTTTATTTTCGTAGGTTAACTTATTTAGAACTTCTATCAACCCAATTAATGGGTTCAAGCTGAGTTATATACAGTTTAGGACTTGGGAAGCTAGAAACTTACTCAAATTGGACTTCTGGTATTTATATAAATAGGCCTTGAGCCCTATGGACGGGAGAACAACTTTTATTCTCAATAAAGTTCTACTTTAGTGAATTTTCTCTCTTCCTTGTGGATTCAAGGAGTTCTTAACAGAAGCAACGGTGTTTTCCTCATCTACCATGCTTGTTGCTACGTCAAGTGGTATCAGAACGAGGCTCTCCTTGCTTAATGTCTAACGATAACGCAACCAGCAGCAACCCTAGGGACGGTGCTCCTATGGGTAATCACATTAGCCGTGAGTATTTTGATTCGATCATGGAGGCAATCTAAAACTCACTTGCAAGGTTGATGCTGAGGATGGATCAACTTGAAGACCTGAATCAACTGCGTCAACGAATCAATGAAGTGACTCGCGATCCAATTGGTCGAGGAAAGACTCCGCAAGTGAATCTAAAGGGTTTACAAATCCTTGAAAACTCCAGCGATGAAGAAATTGAAGACATCCTTCATCGACCAATTTCTGAGTATGATAGACGTCATGATTTTCGCTTAAAGATTGATCTCCCATCTTTCAATGGCCAATTTCAGATCGAAAATTTTCTCGATTGGCTCGCTGAAGTGGAACGGTTCTTTGGCTACATGGAGATTCCAAATTCGAAGAAAGTGAAGCTTGTTGCTTACCGACTAAAGGGGGGTGCATCAGCATGGTGGGAACGCATCTAGTTGGAAAGGACACGCCAAAATAAAGCTCCAATTCGAGCATGGCCACGGATGAAGGCTTTTCTCGAAAAGCAATTCCTTCCCATAGATTATGACCAGGTACTCTTTCAGCAATATCAAAATTGTCAACAGGGTAATTGCAGTGTGAAGGCATATGTTGAGCAGTTCTATCGCCTATCAGCACGTAATAATCTAATAGAGACTAAATCTCATCAAATGGCAAGATTCATCGGTGGACTACGCACAACCATCCAACATAGGATTTCTTTGCAACCTATTTGGACGGTTAATGAGGCTGTGAGGAATGCAACTCGTGTGGAGTCCCAATTGGAACGACTTGTCATCAGAAATCAGGTGGGGAGAACCATTGGTGAGAATTCAAAAGGAGCACAATCTATTCCTAATAGAGGTGTAGCTACACAACCTCCTCGACCTCCCACACAAATGAGTCTTCAAGCTAGACCTACAAGGCCATCAGGAAACACCACATCAGCAAAGAACCCAAGTTCAAATCCTGATCTAAAGTGCTATCGTTGTGGAAAACTTGGACATCGTTCTAATATTTGTCCAGCAAGACAACCTGTGAACTTGGCTATTGAAGATAATTTTGTGGCTGACAATTTACATTACTCAAAAGATGATGACCTAACTTGTGATCAAGAAAACTATGAAGATGGAATATTCGAGAAGCTTGATGGTGAAAGGTCATCTTAGTAGTTTGGAATCTGATGTACATCCCAAAACAAGAGGAAAACCTACAACGTCACAATATCTTCCGCACTCGATGTACAGTAAATGGCAAGATCTGTGACATGATTATTGATGAGGGAAGCAGTGAAAACATCATCTTCAAAACTATGGTTGACAAGCTTCAATTGAAAACGGAATCACATCGCTCTCCCTACAAGATCGGCTGGATTAAAAGGGTTGATGAAACCAAAGTAACTGAACGGTGTCAAATTTATTTTTCCATTGGAAAATTCTACAATGATGAGGTAACCTGTGATGTTATGGAGATGGATGTATGTCATATTCTTCTTGGCAGACCTTGGCAATTTGATAGAGATTCAACACATCGTAGGCGAGACAATCGCTATATCTTCTTCAAAAATGGAAAGAAAATTATCCTTACCCCCATTGGCGAAGAGCGTCGACCCAAAAGATTACAAGAGGAGGGTCACTCCTTCCTGATTGTGCAAAATTTTATAAATGAGGCTAGAGAGACATCTCAAATATTTGTTGTGATTGAGAAAGGAATGGAGACAATGCCCACTAAAGCTCCAAAAGGCTTGCAACCCTTCCTAGATGAATTCAAGGAAATCATACCGAATGATCTTCCTGATGAACTACCCCCAATGAGAGATATTTACACCACAGTGACCAAAAGAGTCACAAATTTTACAAGACAAGGTTAAAGAGTTGACCAAAAAAGGAATGGTCAGAATCAGCATGAGCTCATGTGCAGTTCCAACCTTATTGACACCTAAGAAAGATGGAAGTTGGCGGATGTGTGTAGATAGTCGAGCTATCAACCGAATCACGATAAAGTATAGATTCTCAATTCCTCGCTTAGAGGACATGTTGAAGAGTCAAAGGTGTTCTCCAAGATAGATTTGAGGAGTGGATACCATCAAATCAGAATTAGACCGGTAATGAAAAAACTGCTTTCAAAAAAAAAGGACTTTATGAGTGGCTTGTTATGCCTTTTGGACTCTCAAATGCACCAAGTACCTTCATGCGATTGATGAATCAGGTACTCAAACCTTTCATTGGTCATTTTGTTGTTGTTTACTTTGATGATATCCTGATGTACAGTCATAATGAAGAAGAACATAAAACGCATCTAACAGAAGTGCTTACTGTGCTGAAGAAGGAGAAGTTGTACATCAACTCAAAGAAATGTCATTTTATGACTGACCACTTGGTGTTCTTGGGTTTTATTGTAAGTGCGAAAGGCATTCATGTTGATGAAGAAAAGGTAAAAGCTATTAAGGAATGACCGATACCCAGAAGTGTATCAGAAGTTAGAAGCTTCCATGGTCTGGCAATATTCTATCGGAGGTTTGTCAAAAACTTTAGTTCCATTATGGCACCAATAACTGAATGTTTAAACCAACGCAAGTTCTCTTGAACTCAAGAAACTAATAGATGCTTCGAATTAATCAAGGAGAAGTTATCTACTGCACCTGTTTTGGCATTGCCCAGTTTCGAGAAGTTATTCAAGGTAGACTGTGATACTTCGTACATAGGCATTGGAGCCGTTCTATCTCAAGAAGAAAGACCAGTAGCTTTCTATAGCGAAAAGTTGAGCGAATCTCGAAAGAAGTGGTCAACATATGAGTTGGAATTTTATGCGATTGTACAAGCAGTTCATTATTGGAAACACTATCTAATTCAACGAGAGTTCATTCTATATACTGACCACCAAGCTTTGAAATTCATTGATAGGCAGAAGGACTTGAATCGCATGCATGGTCGATGGTCGTCATTCTTATAGCAATACACCTATGTTTTAAAACACAAATCTGGACAAAAAAATAAGGTGGCAGATGCTGTGAGCCGCAGGGCAACCTTGATGGTAACTATAAGCAACGAAGTTGAAGGGTTTGATTATTTGAAGGAATTGTATGCTGAAGATGAAGATTTTAAATAGGAGTTTAGAAAGTGTCAAGCAGGACAAAGAAGTGATTTATATCTCCATGAAGGCTTTCTATTTAAAGGTTCTCGTCTTTGCATTCCAAGGTGTTCCTTAAGAGAAAAGGTGGTGAAAGAGTTGCATAGCAGTGGCCTAGCAGGGCATCTTGGGCGTGACAAGAGCATTGCATTAGTTGAAAAGCGCTATTACTGGCCACAACTTAAGAGGGATGTCGGTCGTTTTGTACAAAGGTGTTATGTATGCCAAACAGCCAAAGGAAGCTCTCAAAACACTGGCCTTTATAACCCCATTACCTGTGCCAAATGCCCCATGGGAGGATCTATCGATGGATTTTGTTTCGGGCCTCCCCAGGACTCAACGAGGCTTAGATTCAGTATTTGTTGTTGTCGACAGATTTTCCAAGATGGCACACTTCATTCCATGTAAAAAGACAGCAGATGCAACAAGGGTGGCTAATCTATTCTTTCAAGAGATTGTAAGGTTACATGGAGTGCCAAAGACTATCACTTCTGATTGTAACACAAAATTTCTAAGTTACTTTTGGAAGACATTGTGGAGGCGATTTGATACGTCTATACAATTTAGCAGTGCTTATCATTCACAAACAGATAGACAAATTGAAGTGGTGAATCGAACACTTGTAAACATCATTCGGTGTCTTGCAAGAGACAAACCAAAGCAGTGGGATTATGCACTCGCCCAAGCTGAATTCGCTTCAATAAATGAAGAACAGGTCCACAGGAAAATCACCATTTGAAATTGTCAATGGAGGAACGTCAAAGCACCCGCTGGATTTGGTGGTGTTGCCCAAATTGCTAGGAACAAGCATAACTGCAGACAATATGGTGGAGAAAATTATTGAAGTGTATACTGAGGTAAAGAAGAAATTAGAAGAATCTAATGCCAAATACAAAATCAAAACGAACATTCATAAGCGTCCAAAAGAATTTTAAGAAGGAGATATGGTGATGGTGCACTTAAGGAAGGAACGATTTCCAGCTGGAACTTACAACAAACTGAAATAGAAGAAAATTGGGGCACTGAAAATACTAAGAAAGATAAACAGCAATGCCTATGTCATCGACCTCCCGAAGGATTTGGAAATCTCAAACACTTTTAATATTCAAGATTTGTTTGACTACTATACACCTGAGGACTGCAAGTTATGACAAAATAACTCGAGAACGAGTTCTTTACAAGAAGGGGACACTGATGTAGGACGCTCAAAGGAAGTTCAGAAATATCAAAAGGAGCTAATTCAGAAGTCAAGGGGTCATGACAAATGATTTGATTCACTTTTTTATTTAAACTTAGGATTTAACTTACTTAATACCTTTCTATATTTAAATTCTCTTCATTATGATGTCTTAGGTCTTATTTTCGGATTTCACTAACCCAAGACTAATTTTGGGCTGAATCCTATTCATTTTAGGACTTGGGAAGGATGAATCATTATTTAGGATTTTATTTTCGTAAGTTAACTTATTTAGAACTTCTATCAACCCAATTAATGGGTTCAAGCTGAGTTGTATTCAATTTAGGACTTTGGAAGCTAGAAACTTACTGAAATTGGATTTCTGGTATTTGTATAAATAGGCCTTGAGCCCTATGGACGGGAGAACAACTTTTATTCTCAATAAAGTTCTACTTTAGTGAATTTTCTCTCTTTCTTGTGAATTCAAGGAGTTCTTAACAGAGGCAACGGTGTTTTCCTCGTCTACCACGCTTGTTGCTACGTCACCTTGAGAATATTGAGCTTCTCAATGAATAAGTGCACAAAGTCCTATTACCACTAGCAACACAAGCAATGCCTGTAACTATAAAATTCAAAAAAGAAAAAAATGATTGCTCCTTCACATAATGCCAATTGATATAGCCGTTCCTTGATCACCCGGCAAGCCCATGTTTTGTGCCATACTTGCACAAGCGAAGGCAATATTCTATCTGAATAAAGACAGCCAATTTCAATCTTTATTGAGAAGTAGGCCAAAATCATAGCTTAATCATAACAGTAGTCTAAAAAAAAATATTGCATTAGAAAATTTATCAACAATGATGACAAAAAATGGATAAAAAGCAGATGTAATCAGCAAAACTACAAAGGAGAGCCAAAAAAGTAAATTAACATTACATGGAAAACATAATTTAGCCCGAGTTTTGGATTAAAATGATCAAAACTCAGAAAAAATATAAACACCCTCTGCCCACAAAGCGCCCACGTGCACCCCACCCCCCCACCCCCCGAAAAAACCCTTGTTTAGGAATAAAACTCAGGTTATCTCCCTAACACCACTCTGTATCCCAACACAACCAAAATAAGTAGATATGCTACAAGCTGAACACTGTTATTACTTATGTTGAGCAAATATTTTTTTTCCAGACACCATTATTTCAACATTACAATTCGAAGAAATATACATTTTTCTCATTAGCAAGCCAGACACCATTTTCCCACTTAAGAACAATTATTCCTTTAGTTACTTTTTGCACTTTATCTTATCCAGGAAACATCATCAATTGTTTTATGAGGAGTGTCCTCTAAGCCCAACTAGTTAATTGATGCCATGCAATTGGTATCTGATATGTGCCTAAAGATGAAAAAAAATGAAAATAGACTGCATATAAATATCATGTTTTAGAATTAACTGTTCCACCTAGGTCACTAACTTCTGGAACTTCTTAAGGGCCCATTTGGATTGTGGTTATCACAATTAGTAGTTATGGTGAGTAGTAAGTCATGAGGGGATTCTAACCATATGAATTTCCCAAATAGGTATGCTATATTTGGATGTTTGGTAGTAGAAATTTAAAACAAGTTTGGATGAGTACAGTAAGGTGATGTCATGTGATGATCACAATCCAAACGGGATCACTAAAAAGCATTAGTATCAAAACCACAATATTATGTCCACCTTGTATCCTGGTTCTCAAACCTCTATCCACCCACTTCAAGTTAAAAAGTGATATTGTTTTGATAGTAAATAACTACACTCAGTTGCAGTTTTGATGTAAATATATAAATAACAAAATATCAAATAACCTGTAATCAGCAGTAGATGACTGAAACAAAGCTAACTCAGAATAGTTTGAAGAGTTCTTAAGCTTGTAAAACATGGATCAAATTCATAATCAACTGTACTCTTTTGTCTAAATCTCTCTACCTTCGGTTGTACAACATAACTCAAGTTGAAAAAGTTTTGGGGATGCTGACAAGAATGATATTTGAAATATTTGACACTTTGAACTGTCATATGCAATAAAATTTACAAACTAGATCTGAAACAGATGATCTTCACCTTACAATAATGTGCATTTTCAAGTTCTGTTCCCTCACGTGTAAATATTTTAGAGATTTGAGATATCTACTCCTTCATGTAACTGTTTGTTAGAATATCATCAGCTTTGTTCCTCATTGAAAAAATTTTTGAAACCAATGAAATTCATCCAAGACAAAAACATATCAAAAGCTACACAGCATTTTCAAAGCTACTATAAGCTTGTAAATCCATACAAATATATCAGAAGGCTTATTGAGAAGGTTTATACAGTTTAGTCTGTGCAGGATTTATGAATAAATAATTATTCTGTATATATGAATGAAATAGAACTTGAAGAATTTGTTGCATGAAGAAACCAAACTGCAGCTTTACCAGGCTCAGAATGATAATAGCCCGAAGTCTCTTCAAGGAGAAAGGCTCACCTTTCGGGTGCTGTGGAAAAGAGGTCTTCAAGTTCAGCAGATCGCAACGCACCATCCTAGTAGTCAGAAAGTCCACGCATTTAAGATAGCAAACACAATTGACTGGTGCAAAATCAATGCAAAAATACAACAGTAAGCTTTCTCCCTATAAATTGTTCAAAAATGCCAACAATGAGTTTTGTGATACATTAGCACCAATAAATTAATATAGATGGCAATAGCACAATATGCCGATGAATAAGCTGAAATTTCTTCCTCCCCCCCAGGCAGGGCAGCTCCTTTCGCAAAACATTTTTTGAGGTACCATAAGGTCTTGGTTCACATTGATCGTTACTTTGAACCATAACTAACAGATGACATCGAATACAGTGTAATATCATCTTCTTGACATTTCAACTAGCAACAGGGGAAACTATATGCAGCTATCCTTTTGTAAATATGATAGTAAATCATAATGTGCAAAGAATGCCTACTTAAAGAAGTTGCATGTCCTTCATAAGGTTTTGAGAGACAAAGAAACAAAAGAAAACCATATTCTGGAAGAACACGGAACTCATGCCTACTGTTCAAATCTTGAATCCTGGTTTCAATAATCTTTCATTACATACTTGCACACATAGAAAACCATCTCATAGACACAAATAGAATCCATTTCAGGATTTTATTCATAAAGTAAAGCATCCTTCAGGTATCAAATAGAGACACATTATTCTAAGAAAATTGTGAGTCAGAAAAATATATATGGATATACAAAAGGCATGAATATGGCTATAGAACAAGCTACTAATTAGCACCTATAAATCCTCAACAAAAAAATGCCAAACACTTATATTCAGAATACAGTTGAGATGGTTAATACTTACATTATCAATGTCAAACATCAGGAAAACTGATTTCAAGAACTCCAAAGTTTCAGCAGCAAGCTCCACACTCTTTAGAGAAAATAATAAAGAACATGAGAAATCTCTTTAAAGAACTAAATGCATATATGATACTTGACCTGCCACGACTTAATCCCTTCTACTTACAGAAACAAAACAATACACAATGGACCAAAAGGAAATTACTACTTTTCAGCATTGCAAATATGAAAGAATAGTCAAATATATGCAATTTCATCAAACTATCTAGAGATCTAAGTTTACACATGAAAGGATAAGAAAGCTGAAAATCCACAGATTCCAAACATGCTAACAAGTATCAGTCACCAAGATTTTTTGCTGACAGCTAGTTTTAAAATCCTTCTACGACAGATATGATCGAAAGATATCAAGCAAAATATGCCGAGATACAAAACAAGGAGGTGCTTACATAGCCAAAGATATCCATTTTTTAACTCGATACAGAACAAGGAGGTGCTTATATAGCCAAATATAGCCATATTTTAACTTGATACCGAACAAGGAGGTGTATCCGGAGCCAAAGATATCCACTTTTCAGTATACAACAATTAAGACAGAGAATTTCAGTTTAGCTAAGTTATGAGATCATTCATGAATTAGCTTTTTCCAATGGTACAAATATTCTATACATAAAGAACTATTTGTTGGTTCACAAATGACCTGACTTTGGACACAATGCCTATTCTTCAGGGATGTATGCTTGATGTATCCTAAAAGAAACAAAGAACAAAAATGACAGCGACATTAAAGTTGCAAGCTTGCCAGCTAACAAGGATGGAGAGAACAACTGTAAATATGTAATGGCTGCACCAACTCAGGATAAAATAATGGGGACTCAGGAAAATACCAAATTGAAGCAAAGGATATGAAGGATATTTCATAATAATTATAGCGTCAACTTTTGCCAATCAAGCCTAGTAAGCAGCTTTCAATGCAACATCAAAGGAAAAAAAATACAGAATATTGTCAATAACTTCTAACTCTGCCTAATCTGACATATTTTCTTATTCAGATGCAATACATAATACTGAAGAGTTGAGTTGAAAGTTCACTATTTTGCTTAAACATCACTCTCAGTTGTAATGTTCTTTAATATCCTTGTACTGGATCCATATCCGTTAATTTGGCATTAATGCACCATTTTGTGACATTATTCCTTTCTTTGAAAAGCTATGATGACTTCATTATGGCTTGTTTGGTAAACTTGAAATGTTAGAAAGAACACTTTCTCTAGTGATTATCCTTTCAAATAAATTAAGCAAAATAAGCAGGATCACAACTCAGGGAATTGAATACCTGATCAGGAGCTCGCTTAAAGGTTGTTGGAAGAAGATCATCCCTAAGTTTAAGTTCATCATTGTATCCAAACTTCCTTAAAACTGTCCATGTTGTTTCTAAGCGACCTTTTTCAATGAAAAGTGCATGCAGAAAAAGAAACCCACTCAATGTCAGACCATGCTCATTAACACCATCAGGCATCTTCTCTTGCACAACCTTCTTGACACCATGTATCTCAATAGGCTGGAGAGGGGCATTGAAACATTTTACCTGCATAATCAGAATAGACATTCACCACCAATGCACATAAATTCCTAATTCAGAAATAGTGATTAGAAAGAACTGAGGAAAAAAAGGAATTTGATGCAGAAGAAGTTTTCAAATAAGGACACTAAAGGACCTGAAAATCATTTAACTCAGCATCACTGAGAGCACCATCCCTGTCATTGTCGCATAGAATGAATATCCTTTTCAAAGCTCTTATACACCGAGGCTTCAATGCCTGTGTTTCTTGATCAAAAAGTGGCGCAGTTGGATGAAGCACTGCCTTCTGAGCATAATAGAAGACCTCCGGAACCTGCTGGCAAAAATAATGATCATCCTTGTGTCCCAGGCCACAGCATAAAATAGGTAAATAGCTCTCAAACAACAAACAATGCACCAAAAAAAAGGCGTCCTCCACACGGAGGAACAAACCACATCACTGAAAGTTCAAAGAGAGTATATTTGGCATCCACTACCAAGTAAAGATCTTAAAAGAAGATGCTGAAGAAGCAACATAATAACGGAATCACCTGAATTTGCCTGAGAGCTGAGCACTCTATGCAGGTCTCGATCTCGCGATACTGCTGCATGATCGGAGACATCACCTGCTCTAAGCTCACCGCCTCATCATCCCTCAAATCCAGCTTACACCCAACCACAATCACCGGCACTTTCACCTGCTCATCAAAACCACAAAACCTCTATCGAGTCCAATCCGCAACACCCAAACCAAATCTGAGAAAGAACAACCTCCAAGCGGCGGAGCTCCGGGAGCCAGTAGGTACTGAGGCGGTCGAGAGTAGCCGGCCGGTCGCACGCGTAGGTGAGAATGATCGCATCCGCCATGTGGCACTCGGATACAAGCTTCGCCTTGTGCTCCGGACTGCGAAACAACAAAAATCGTCAAAGAAGAAGAGGAAGAACACGAATCCGAAGAAGCGAGGATTGAAGGGAGGACCTGGAGGAGGTGTCGATGATGGTGATGGGGACACGATCTGGGTAGATATCGGCTGGGAGGCGGGTGGGGGGCATGACGCGGGGGACGTTCTCGGGGAAGGATTCGGTGGCGATGGAGACGATGAGGCTGGACTTGCCGGTGCCAGCGTCTCCGATGACCACGATCCGCACGTTGCTCCGGCCATTGGAGGCCGGGGGGTTGCCGGCGACGGCAGCCATGGAGATCCCGCGGCGGAGGAAGAAACGGCGAAGAGGAGAAAAGGCAGCGCCTTTACTCGGAGCCGTGGCCCTAATAATATTTGTCTGCTTGACAAGCAAGAAAAAAAATATAAAAAATTAAAATAAAGTGGACTATTCCGGGTGACGCGTGTCCTACTCGAAACTCGTAGGACACGATCTTTGCCATTGAATGCGCGTCGGAATCTGTCTACATCAGATGAAGGCGTAGGATTTTGTTCTGTATGCCCCAGGGATAGTTTTTTCTAGCTATATGTGGTTATCAGGAAGGGGGAAGGGCAGGGGGATCGCATCAAAGATGAGACTGGGTCGGATTTTTGGGCCTGGCCCGAACTTGGGCCCGGTCTGAACTTGGTTAATTACTAGTGAGAACTATGGAGAAAATGGTTTAGGTGAGTGGGAACTCTTTTTTTTTGCGGAGCAAATTATGTTTCATGATTGATGCAGACATAGAGAGCGGAGATATTTACCATCTCAAGAAGATAAAGAGCTATATGATGATAGCCATGCATATATATTTGTTTTGAAGTTATTGATTTATTATCATGTAAATTGTTTTTTCAAATATTTTTTAATTTCGCATGGCTTTTTTAATGATTTAAACCGCGACTGTCTGGACACAAACATTACATACTTCAAACAATTAGATGGATCACGTGACTCACACTTGCCGCATGAATTATTTAATAAAATTTTAACTATAATTAAAATTATTAAATAAAAATGGTTAATATTTTACTATTATAGAAATAATAAATTTCTCTATTTTGTTAATTTTTAAAGACTAAAATTTTGATTTTTTTTTAATCCATAGATATATATAAAAAAACACATATAGTATCACACTAACTATTTATTACAACATCAATTAGAAAAAATTTTGAATAATCTCATGATAAAATTCAAATAACTCACTGTATAATCAACCAACTAACTTAAATACATTGAAAGTTCAAAAATAATATCAAAAATATATGAAAAATTCTAAAAAATTATTTGTTTATTACAACTGTGAAATATTTTATTTGTTTTTAGATTAGAACATTGCAAATCCTACAATTTCAATTAAATTATTTCAATTTCAAATCTCGCAAATATAACAAAAATAAATGAATAACATTACATCGTTAAGGATTCCAAAAGCAACACAACTCTTTTATTTATATATTTTTATTTAAATAGTTGTTGTCAATTATTGACAATGATTAACAATTAAATTGTATTCCACCCAATTGAAATAAAACAAACCTTTGCACCAAGTACTCAAGAAACCAACAGCATATCTAATACTGCCACATGACTTATAATTATAAGATCCACACAATGTGACTATACCATAACCATCACTAACACTTAATTTAGAAGAAATTATTAAAAGAACTCCTAAAATTGTTTAGATTTTTAAAACTTTTTTCCAACTTTTAAAATTTTTTTAATTTAATCAGCCTCTAAAACAGTTAATTTTCTAAATAAAAGTATACATTTATTATTATTTATAAATATCATACATTATATAAATAATTTATTTTATATACAAATATTTTATATTAAGTAACATATTTATATATAAAATCAAGTATTTTGTAAATATTGATAAAATCATGTTTTTATTTTTAAAATTTATTTTAAAATTTAAAAAAATTTGAAAGTAGGTGAGTTGATAAAAAAAATTTTAAAAAGTGAGTGATGGTGATGTATAGAATATTTGAAAATAGGTGAGTTGACACAAATCCCTCACAAATTAGTAGGATAATGATGAGTGAAGGAATCGAAGCAGTAGCATCGATCCAATCTCTTCAATTTGTTTTGTTTTTGTGAATTTTGATGAATATACCGTCTTAGAATCACGAAAATCTCTTTTTCGGGATTAAGTTTATGTCAAGCTTGAGATTTTGTGCCTTTTTATGAAGTTTGAGGTGTTTTTGTATATTTTTCCGTGTTCTAAATTGCAAATTATGTTTTTTCAAGTGGAAATAGTTGGGTTTGTTTTGGATGTCTAAAAAATATAATCTTTTTGGTGCAAAATGTATGATAAATAGCTGAAATTGGACTGCAGTTTCAATAGTGATGCAGGTTTTATGAGAACTTATTTTTTGTATTCTTTGACAGGCATATTTTTTTTGAATAAGATATAAGATATTGAGAGGTGGGATTTCTTGAATGTGATAATTTACTCCCATTCAATTTCAAGTCATAAATTGAGCGGTCCATGGTTATATGGTTTGAAATTTCATGCTGGCAGCATAGAACCCTTGTTGGATTTGAAAATAAAACAGATAATTCCTAAAGTGTTGCATTTTTTAATATGATTTGTTTTTTCGATGGCTGTGCTATTTTATTCTAGAGATGTTTTTGTCTTTTATGTGGAATAGGATAGGAATCACTTTATAGTTCTGACACTATAAATGACTTGGTTTGTTTGGAATAGGTATACACTTTAGCTTATCTACTAGAGGATTTCTATTCTACTTTGGAGCCAGTTTTGCATGTGTGAGTGAACAATATCATTGTTGTTTTAGTTATTTATTTCTATTACTACTTCATTATGAATGTTTGATTTTCTTTCCGTTATAGTTATTTTTAGATTCCATTTTCTAATTTGAATTTGCTTTACCTTGCAATTGATTGGGAAAAACTATGTGGGGAAAAGCATAAGAAACTCCTTACTATTGCTCTTTTTGAGTGTGTTTGGAGGAACGAGCTAAGGTTTAGGGGGGTTGGGCATGGATGTGTTGCCTTTGAAGCTTTTGCTCACAATGATGTTACTTTGGTGTTCAAGGAGCAAGTGGAAAGCCAACACTAACATTACAAAATAGATAATAGCTCTAGCGATATTGTCATATTGGGTAGTCATCATAATCAAAGGTTGAATATTTAAGTAGATAGAAAAACTATAATTAATCTTGCTGGTGTTGGGCTTTGTTGTTTCTCATCATTCTAGAGCTATTGGATTAGCTTATATGATAACTGATTAGTATAGTAAAGGGAAGGTGTCCTTTCCAGAACCGTGTGTTTTAGTAGCTTGATTCAAAACCCAATTGTAATGTCCAATATGTTGGATTAGGTAGCTGGGATAAGCATGTGGGGTTCAAGAATATCAATGTCTTACCCCTAACACTATATCACTATACCCGCTAAAGCCGTATTGACTATAAAGAGCATGAGGAAAAGGATTATGTTGATAAAGAGTCTATTGACTTAAACCAAGACTACGCAAAATGAGATTTTGCAAATTTTTTTGAGAATTGGGAACTTTTAAATGTGTTATTTGTTATTGGTGATGATGAAAAAATTATCCCTACATAGAAGGTTGTTTTGGGAGCTTCCGGAGTTTTCTCTTTGCAATTAGCTCATAAGAATATCATTCAGCTTCCTTCAGTCACATATCCTATTCTCCTTGCATTCTTGGAGTATATCTATGTTGGTCCATACCCAAGTAAGTACCATGATTGGAGAACCCTGATATCATTGGTACATTTTGCTTTTAAAGTCATGCCTAAGTAACATTGTTCTTGTGTAGGTTGTTGAGTCACAACTTGCTTCTTTGTGGGATTTAAGCTCAAATTTCCAAGTATTATCACTGATGAAACAATGTGAAGAGATTATTGATTGCTTCAAGACACAAAAAATTATTTGATTTTGGTACAAAAATGGAAATAACACACACTAGCTTCTAGGTTTAGCAATATGGTGTCCTCTGTTATGAGCTACCTATTGGTGTACAAAAGCTTAAGCAATTCTTTTCCACAGGTGAGCATAGGGCATGGTCTTGTTGCAAGGTTACACAAAGTCAAACTTAGCTTATGGAGTGCACCATTTGCCAAGGTTTATCAAAATCCCTCTGATATATTTTTTTTCTTGATGTTCATTTGTCTTCATCACATAATAGCATACAATAGAATTTACCTTTTTCACGTTGTCTTTAATTACATTCAAAATTTCAATTCAAATATTAGTTATGTTTGAGCATCTAGGTTTGTCAACAATTAGCTTTTCCTTTAAAGACTAATTAATTGTCTAGATTTTATTTCATGATAACTATTTGTAATGCAAATGCTCACAAATGGAATGATTGAAAGCAATTCATCATATGTCCTATTCAGAGATGTTTCTATAGAAGCCTTCCTAGTTATACTTGAGTTCATGTACAGTGGAGAGTTGGAGGTGAATAGAATTGAAATTGGTTATGTATTGATCCCACTGCTTGTGCTAGCAAATCAATTTGGGATTAGTTCTTTCTGACGGGAGTGTTGCAGATGCATTTTGGAATATCTTAGGGAGGTACTAGTTATGTTAATGTTCTTATTCTTTGAAAATTGTTCCCTTGAAAATATTTGCTTTCATAACATTTATAACTATATCTTTCCTTTCAAATGCTTTGTCCATTCAGAAGAGTTAGAAGAATTGTGAGGTAATTTGAATACTCATTTTAGTTAGAAGCTAGAACTAGCATTCTAGGTTTTTTTGAGCCAATAACATTATGGGTGTTAACTTCCCAATTTTAGAATAGTGGAGAAGATCTCGATTTTCAACTCCTCCAGCCGAAGGTTGAGAGAACATACAAAAGGGTAATCAAGCTCAAGTTTAATGAATCCATGCATTCTAGAATTGGAGTACCAGGAAATTCAGTTTTTAGTTGTTGACTGTTTCTTTTCAGAATTACCATGTGCATCTTGGCACTCATTTATGAAGCACAAAACACTTTCTAAACTCTAATCTTTTTAAAAACTATAGTATTTTTTAGTGCATTGTTCTAATGAGTACTTTGATTGATTTTATTTCTTTTTTTTAATAATTTTCATCCTAGATCTTTAGACCATCCCTATCAATAACCTCAATAGAGTCTCATCTTGTATAAAAAAAGAGAGAGAATAAATACTTGTCTGTTGTCATAAAGTTAAAAATTATGAGTACTTGAAGCATTGTTGTCTTTGGAGACAGTGTTACTAGGAACTGGTATGAATTAACTAATAGAGATCTCTTTTATTATTGCTTATTGCATGCAAGCATTCATGTTAGAGATCTAAAATCACTATAAAATATATTTTTTTTATCCCAACATTTGGCAACATGAATCTCATTATTGAAGAGCTGCTGATTGGACTATTAATATAACTGATTTGATGGTACAATGTATTAATACATTTCGTGTAAATAATATATGCATGTCTTATCCTACTAGAAGAAGTTCATCCATCGAGACTAATTTCTATTAGCAAACTTAATGGACACGGCCTCTGAAGATTTTCGAGAAGTTCTTGGGTACTTGTTATGGGACTAACATCTCAAAGTTTGTTGCAAGATTCAATCTGTCCCATTTTGTAAACAGTTTCTTCAATATCATATAAACTACTTACAGAAACATACAAGAGAAACTTTTCCATGCATTTTGATCATTGTACAACTGCCAGCACTTATTGTATCTTGTTGGATGAGGCAACATTAAAGACATTCTTCAGCCAAGTTTTATGCCATAATGTTATACATATGTCGTTGGACTATTGAGTTCATTAAGGAAGATTTGTAGCATTCTATGTAGATTGCATTTTGTGGGTACTGAATTTTCCTCTAGCAAATAGCAGCAACATCATTGCAGGTATTTTTATGAAGTAATGAGCCCGAATGAAATTGGTATTTATTCTTGCATGAGAACTTTATCTGAATAGCATCTTATTGTTGATTATTTTTTAGTAGGACAGTAAGGATCATATCTTGTGCCTATGTCAATAAGTAATTTTTGGAGATCCTTTTCATTATTTTTCCTTACTATTTAAGGCGGTTATTAAGGTGTCAATAGATCAAATATTTGGTCTCAATTGGATTGACTGGATTTGGGGGTTTAATTGTGGTTTCACCTAAGCACCCAAAACCATACCTCAATATGTGCACATGCACATGCCCCCGCATTCGCACAAAATCTTGCACACCTAAATATGTTTTAAATTTTTAATCACCTCACAAGGACATATACAACCTCCTGTTCTCTCATTGTACCTCTTTCATGCTTTTAAAACTATAATTTATCTATTTTAGTAATAATATTCCTGTTTGATTTGTAACATTTGGAACTAAAAAATCAAAACAGCTTGAATTTTTTGGAATATAGGAACTTTACCTAGTGGCAAAGATTTTTGAAGGCAATGATGTGTTCTGCTGCACCTTGATTTCACTATAACAACAAAACAAATAGTATATGATGCAATTCTATTTGTGGTGCATGCAAGCTATTGAAATTTGTGGTTGGGTCATAATAGATGAGATCCTGATATAATCAATAACATAGCAACTTTATAAAGATAGACTTCCACCAATTGATGGTTTTTTGCCTTATGTGCATTTTCCAGTGATGTCATTGTAGTTGCTTTAGAAGGTATGCATTAATATGAACATGTTAGCCTTTTAGTTTTTTATGTTATACAGTGTTTCTATTTTTTTTTTCTATTGTAGCTAAAACAATCCAGCTTTAGCAATCAATTTCTAGTGTTTGAGCAACTCATAAGTATGCTTGTATAGTGTCTTTATTAGGTTATTTTATTTCTTGCTTTTACATCATTCTCCAACATTGGCAAGTGAGTTAAGCAATTCAGAACTATAGAATGGAAACAACAATTCCCCAGTGAGATGTATTTATGTGTTTTGCATTAATTAACTTTTATTCATCTGCTTGCATTCGTACTAGTTTTGTATGGATGAGAGTAACCTATATAGTTTTATCCTCACAGTGAGAGGTTTCAGCATAGGTGGTCTAGTTTTAAAGTGTTATAGTATATTTGTGATGGTGATAATAATAGTGTTATATACTTTGCTGGAACATCTTATGGTGAGCATCAGTGAGTCAACCCTATCCTATCTAAGGTAGATTTTCATTCCTCACATGAGAATATATATTTTAAAGTGTTCGAATCTCGATCCAAAGGTGTTGGTATCAAGGACATATCAAGTATGTCACCTAAAGTCTTGGCACATGTAATTTGAATTTTGTTGTAGAATAACACTGGTCTGGGTTATTAGGCTACCTTGTTTGTTGGGCCACAAAATGAAGATGGTCAAACTTGTGCATGGTAGATGATTGACATTGGACGAGATCACCAAGTTTGAATTAATTCCCCCATTTATTTTTTAAAATAAATGATGCTTACAAGTGTTCCTTGCTTTTGTTGTATTGCCTTGAGTATTTTTTTGGCTTATAGTGATAACACACAAAAGCAACAATACTTGACTAAGTCTAAAGTTTCATATTCCCTTGTTATTTGTTTTGATAAATGTCTGATGTTATTTGCTTTAATAATCATCTGTATTTCATTATATCCATTAACAAACTTTGAAAATAATGCCCACCTTGTGGCCTCTAATAATCTAAAAGATATTGAAGTGTATAAATCAACCATCTAGATGTAAAGTTAGTAGTAAGTTGGCAATCTTGCATATGGCTCAAAAACATAGAGTTTTTTCATATTTCAATCACTGCTATCTTCCGTCATGGTACAATTGTTGAAATGGTGCTACTTTTATGTTAAATACAAAATGGACCTATTACAATAGTTTGAAATAATGCAAAATTTAGACTAGAGTATTTTCGTTAGCCAATAAGGTGTGGGCGATAACTCCATTTAACCTTAAAGTATTTTCATAGCTAACAGGACATAGGCGATAACTTCATTGATCTTTGAAGTGTTTTCATTACCAATAAGGCATAGATGATAACTTCGTGATTTGAGTAGCATCACCAATGGCTTATGAAGTTGGGCATAGCTTGAAAATGCATCACCAACTACTTTTGAGATTAGCTTGCTTGAAAGGCATATCGTCAACTACTTATAGGGCTAATTAGCTGAAAGGGTGCGTTGCCAATTGCTTATGGGGTTGACTAGCTTGAAAAGATGTGTTGTCAACTGTTAATGGGGTTGACTAACTTGAAAGGGCATATTATCAACTGCTTATGGTGTTGATTAGCTTAAAAGAGCGCGTTGTTAACTACTTGTGGGGTTGACTAGCTTATAGAGACACGTCGTCAATTACTTGTGGGGTTGACTAGCTTGTAGGGGCACATCGTCAATTGTTTATAGGGTTGACTAGCTTATAGGGGAATGTTATCAACTACTTGTAGGGTTGACTAGCTTAAAGTGTGACCAATGATTTTAAGTGCATTATTAGTTGACTTTATTGGTAGCATCACTGATGACTTAGAGGGTTGGATATAGCTTTGAAGTATGACTGACAACTTTAAAGATGTTGTGATTAACTTCTTTGGTTTGACAATGTGACCAACAACTTTTGAAGTTGGATATAGCTTTGAAGTGTGGCCAACGGCTTTAAGTGTATCAGTGATTAACTTCTTTGATTTGACAGCGTCACCAACGACTTATGGAGTTGGGTATAATTTTGAAGTATGATTGACAGTTTTAAGTGTGTTAGAGATTAACTTCTCTGGTTTGATAGTAACACCAACGACTTAAAGAGCTAGGTATAACTTTGAAGTATTGCTAACAACTTTAAACATATTGATGATTAACTTCTTTGATATAGTAGCATCACCAACGACTTATAAAGTTGAGTATAATTTTGAAGTGTGGCTAACAGCTTGAAGCGTGTTAATAATTAACTTTTTCTGATTTGGCAACGTCGCCAACTGCTTATAAAGTTAGGTATAATTTTGAAGTGTAACTAACAACTTTGAGCATATTAGCAATTAATTTCTTTGGTTTGTCAATATTACCAACTACTTATAAAGTTAGGTATAGTTTTGGAGTGTGTCCCATAGCTTGGAGCATATTGACGATTAACTTCTTTAACTTAACAGTATCACCAACGATTCATGGGGTTGGATTTAGCTTTGAAGTATTACTGAAGGCCTTTGTAGTACACCCAGTAAGATTTAGTTTGACATTATTTAGTTCTATTTAAACTAATTCTGGTTCAGATTAGGATCATAATATCATTCTTTATTCATAGTCTTGGAGTATTGCTGAAGATTTAGCACACCTAGTGGGACTAGATTTGACCTTACTTAGTTTTATTCAAACTACTTTAGGTTCGAGTTAGAGGGGGTGACATCACCCTTTGTTCATAGTTTTAGAGTGTTACTGAAGTTTCAACACTTCCATTGAGACTCAATTTGACTCCAATTAGTTCCATTGAGATTAATATGATTCAAGTCTGAGTTTAATTTCATTTAATTTAAGTTAAGTTTTGACCTTATGTTGAACTTCTATAGAGTCCAAGCTTGTTGAATTTTGATTTAAGTTTAAGTCAATTTAGCTTAATTTAGTTCTAGTTCAGACTCAATCTTGTAGTAAAAAATATCGATGTTCATCACAATTCACGATATAGAGGAAGAATATAAAAGGAGAAAAGATAGCAGACAAGAGATATATGTGGCGAAGACGATTCAGAGAATATTGTATTGATGAGAAAAGAAAGAGAAAATTACAACGATGGAGACGAAACTCCAATATCACCAACTCTCACAAAAGACTAAGTAGCCTAACCATCAACAAGACGTCTTGAGAGTATTGATCTATATCTCTCTCTCACACTCTATATAGAAACCCTTACGTCAATGGTGTATTTATAGATGTGGCTTAATGATATTTGAGTCAAAGTAGAATACTGATTCAAATAAGACTTCTATTAATTTAAGTTTTCTAGTAGAAGATAAATTTAGATAAAGATTAGGCCCACTAAATAACTTCCTAATATAATTAAGGCTATCCGAAAAATCCGGATTCGAGACACCATAAAGCCAACAATCTCCACCTTGGCTCGAATCATCTTATTCTCTGAATTTGAATCTTCAATAGATGTCTTTGCCATTATCTCATGGTAATTTCACCAGATTTCAAGTATGGTTCTTTTGAACGAAATCCATCTCTTCATTCATAACAGCTTGCCACTGAGAAGAATTCTTATCTTGCACTACTTCTTTATAGGAAGAAGAATCACCATTATCAGTAACTAAAACAAAAACTATCATATTTTCAAAACCATACCTCTCAGGTGACTTTATGTTTTTTTAAGATCTTCGAAGTGGAGTCTTTTCAGAAACTTGATTTTTAGAATTTTTCTGAAAGTCGAGTATATCCTGAATATCTTCTTCTGAAGAAACTACATGCTCTACCTCTACTTGCATTATATCATTGGGACCTTTCTTGAGAGATTTTAGCATAACACTTTTGTTAAATACTAGGTCTCTCTCAATAATTACATTTGAAATAGTAGGATCCCACAAATGATAGCCTTTGACGCCTTTGGTATAACTCAAAAAAATACACTTTTTGGAACGTACATCTAACTTATCCTTGATAACATACACATAAGCAGGGCAACCAAAAATCTTTAAAGAAGAATAGTTTGCAGGTTGACCAGTTCATATCTCTTCAGGAGTCTTGCAATTAATAGTTGTTTGAGGAGAGCGATTCATAATGAAGCATGCTGTATTGACTGCTTCTGCCCAAAAATCTTTATCAAGATTAGTTGTACTGAGCATACTATGTGCTTTCTCTAATAAGGTTCTGTTCATCCTTTCAACCACACCATTTTGTTGAGGTTTTCCTGGGATGGTAAAGTGGCGTTTGATACCTTCATCTTCACAGAATTTGAGAAACTCTATTGATTTGTACTCTCCGCCATTATCACTTCTGAGGTATTTGATTTTTTTGCCAGTCCTTTTTTCAACTGAAGTTTTCCACCGTTTGAAAATAGAAAACACTTCTGCTTTGTAATGCAAAAAATAAATCCACACTTTTCTGGAAAAATCATCAATAAAATTGATAAAATAACGAGCACCAGATTTTAATGGAATAGGAGAGCACCACACATTAAAATAAATATAATCAATTAAGCCTTTAGTGCAATGAGTACTGATGTTAAACTTTACCTTGGACTGTTTACCATAGAGACAATACTCGCAGAAATTCAATTTGCATGAGTTGAGGCCTTTCAGTAATTTTCTTTTGTTGAGCTCACTTAAACTTTGTTCACTCATATGACCGAGACACATATGCCATAAGTGGGTCATATCAGAAGAAGAAGCCTGAGAAATTGTTGCTCCACCTGCAACAATTTTTCCTACTAACTCATATAAATTTTCATGCTTTAGGCCCTTCATCACTATCAATGAGCCTTTAGCAATCTTAAGAACTCCACTTTCAGCAGAATACTTATAACTAGGAGAATCCAAAGCACCCAAAGAGATCAAATTCTTTTTCAAATCAGGAACATGTCTAACATCAGTAAGAGTTCTAATAATATTATCAAATATCTTAATTTTGATTGTTCCAATTCTAATAGTTTTACATGGATTGTTATTACCCATCAAAACCAAACCACCATCATAGGACTTGTAGTTTTCAAACCAATCTTTATTAGGACACATGTGGTAAGAACAACCAGAATCAAGAATCCAAATATCATGATAACGATCAAAATTAGAACTAATATAGAGAACGTTACCCAAATCATCATCAGAACTTCCTTCAACAACTAACACTTGTTCTTTGGCTTGCTCTTTAGATTGAGATTCTCTTTCTTTCTTTGCTTTGAGCTTCCAACAATCTTTAATTGCATGTCCCATCTTCTTACAATACCTGCAGTTTATTTCTTTGGATTTGGATCTAGAACGACCTGTCATTGATCTTTCTTTGGTATGACATCTGACAATTAATGCTTCTGAGTGTGACACATCCCCTCCAATCTTTTTCGAATATTCATTAGATAGAAGGGCAGTAGAAATATCGTCAAATTTTAAATCCTTCCCATACATGAGAGTAGTTTTAAGATTCTCAAGAGAAGGAGGTAAGGACGATAATAAAATAATTGTCTTGTCTTCATCTTCAATTTTAACATCAATGCTTAACAATTGAGAGACAAGTTTATTGAAAGTATTAAGATGATTAACTATATTTGTATCTTCTGTCATTCGAAAATTGAAGAGCTTATGCTTTAAATAAACTCGATTTGAGATAGACTTACTCATATACTATTTTTCCAGCTTTTTCCATAACTCTGAAGGTGATGTTTTATCAAAAAACGGATAGAGTATCTCATCGATGAGACTGAGGATGATTGTACTATGTGCGCTAGCCTTTTGGTTTTCCCAGACACTTTTGGTGACATCTTCAGGCTTGACGTCCTCCAATGTATGTCTCAACCCTTATTGAGTAAGAATTGCACGAACTCTTGCTTTTCAAATAGAAAATCCTTGCTTTCCATTGAATTTCTCTATATCGAACTTCGTAGTAGACATGTTGAACCAAGCTCTGATACCACTTATAGCGGAAAATATCGATATCCACCATAATTCACGATATAGAGAAAGAATAGAAAAAGAGAAAAGATAGCAGACAAGAGATATATGTGGCGAAGACGATCCAGAGAATATTGTATTAATGAGAAGAGAAAGAGAAGATTACAACGATGAAGACGAAACTCCAATATCACCAACTCTCATAAAAGACTAAGTAGCCTAACCGTCACAAGACGTCTTGAGAGTATTGATCTATATATATCTCTCTCACTCTATATAGAAACCTTACGTCAATGGTGTATTTATAGATGTGAGCTAATGATGTTTGAGTCAAAGTAGAAGACTGACTTAAATAAGACTTCTACTAATTTAAGTTTTCTAGTAGAAGATAAATTTAGATAAGGATTAGGCTCACTAAATAACTTCCTAATATAATTAAGACTATCTGGAAAATCCGGATTCGAGATACCATAAAGCCAACACAATCTAACCTGATTCAAGTTTGACGTTGAGTTTGGACTTAATTTAACCCAGTCAAGGTTTGATTTGAGTTTACTTCAATTCAAATTGGATTTGAATTTAAGTTTGGATTTTTGGAGTCCAACTTGATTTAGGTCTTAGTTCATTTGTTTGATTAATTTAGGTCAATTTGAGTCAACTCGGTATTTTTTCATTTGTTTTAAGTTGAGTTTAATTTTATATTAAACAGTTTGATTTAAAAGATCTTTAGTTGTTTATGATGATTTTAAACGGACCCATAGTTTATTTTTAAATTTGCAAAATCAAATATTGGCTTAATTCACGAACTTAAAAACTGGTTTAGTGTGAGCTCGAGAACCGACTAGGTGCGAGTTCGAAGATTGATTATGCTGCAACTCCAAAAGTTGGTTAAATGCGAGGCTGAAAATCAGCTTAAATACAAACCCAAAAGCTAATTAAATATAAATTCAAAAATTAGTTAAGTGCGAATCTTAAGTCTGATTAAATGCGTATCTAATATTAGGCAAGGAAGTTATGATTGAGCGAAATCCAAAATCCAATTAGGCAAGTGGCTGGACTGATATAACATAAAAAACAGTTTTTCATATAAACCCCAAAAATTAAATCTGAGAGGGTACATGTAATTATCCAAATTCCAGAAATTACAAGGTCCTACAAGTAAAATCCCTCGTGTCATTCGGCGTGTTCGGTCCATTCGGCCCAAAACGGTTTTATCTATTTTTAGGTGGGCTCGGGCAATTCCCCGCACCTCTCTCTCTCTCTCTCTCTCTCTCGTCTGGGTACAATCCCCTCCGCTAGGAAATCCACGCCTCCTCTTCCTTCCCCTCCGCCACCCAGATCCGGCGATCTCCTCAGATTAGGGCTTCTCCCAAGCATCTGATGGGCGCCGACGGCGATTCCGGAGGCTCCGGCGACGCCCGCAGCGGGGCCTTCGCCACCATCCACATCCGCTGCTCCAACGGGTCCAAGTTCTCCGTGGAAACCCCGCTCGATGTCACCGTTGGGGCTTTTAAGGGCGTGCTCGCCGATAAGTGCGACGTGCCAGCGGAGCAGCAAAGGCTGATCTACAAGGGGCGGATCTTGAAGGACGAGCAGACTCTTCAAACCTATGGTGAATTTCGCGAACTTGATTTTGCATTTATGTTTGGATGTGTTTTGTTGGGGATTGATGTGGATTGATGTGGATTTGATTCGGTTGCATGGTTCTAGGGTTTCGTGATCCGAATTCAATTGACAATTGCTACTTCAATTTGGGTAGGATTGAATTAATCTGCCTGTACCAGGGGGAAAACTATTGTTTTTTGTGACTATGCTTTATTTATTTGATTTGCTCTATTCTGGTGTCGATCTCCTAGAAATTGTGATTGGTCCATTGGTTTTGAGGAATAACTGAGCTCTTTCCTTGTAGTGGGGCATCATGGTATTGGTGCCATTCTGATCTAAGTGGTAAGACAATAAGAACTTTTACTTTTAGAAATCCTTTTTAGCATCTGGATTGCCAAAAAACAGTTGGAGCACTTTCTGCTTTGTTGAGGTTCACTTATACAAGTGAGAAAGGTTCGTAAAGAATATTTCAAAGATCATGTACTTTTAAAGATTTTGGTATTTATAAGTACTCTGATGAGAATGGTGTTCTAATGCGTTGGATTTTCATTCTCTGAGTATCTTAGTGGGACGTGGAGTTCATGTCTATTTATCAGTGTTCTCCTTTCATCTTGCAAGTCATTTGTATGCCATAGTAGTTCATTGTTATCAGCCTCCACCATCCATCATTTCCTTTACCGTGTTGCAGGATTATAAGTTTTAGTTAATTGTCTGGGCTAATTTGTCCTGTATTGAAAAGTTTGGGCTGGGCTCTGGAAAGAGCCTCAAGCCTGGATTTTGAGAAAAGGAATCTGTATAATTTGTGTGAAAAAACAAAGAGAACAGTTAAGCTCTGCCCACTTTTAGAACTTGTTGAAATGGTACTAGTCTCAACTCCTGCACACAATACGCAGGAGAAACAGAAAAATTATAATGTGTGTGGTATTTTATTATTGTCACCTGTTAATTAGAGCTTTTGATATGTCTTTCTTTTGGGCTTGGATCAGATCCATATCTATCACAGCCTCAAGCCTGGTTTTCTTGTAATCCTACTAGTAAGAGCAGTCCTTTAATAATACAGAAGGAAAGCTGTATGAAGGAAGGACTGAATAGCTTTACTGGTGCTTTCCAATGTAGTCAAAAGTTTCCATTTAGGTTGCTGCATGGAGGTGGGTCGCCTAAAATATAGACCTGACAATATATGACCCAACCCTTTAACTCGACCCAAAACTGACCTGAGTTAAATGAGTTTGTGTTTGTTATAAGTGGGTTTGGATTGTAATTGGGTCAATATGTGTAATTTTTTTATGACCCAATTGACCCGTTTATCTAATCGGATCATAAACGGGTTGAGTCGGGTCAATCGGGTCAACATTACAAATTAACCTGATTGAAGTTAGTTAAGATTTTATTTTACAATATTTTTTTAGTAATTTTTTTAAATTATAATTTGTGAACTAAGTATTTTATAGTTACAATTGGTTTTTAATAATTTTGTTGTTTTAATTGTTTGAAATATATTAAAATTATTAGTGTTAGTTGAATAGGTTCGATTGACTTGGGTTGACTTAGGTGAATTCAAGTTGATTTGGGTCAAATTAGGTCAAATTATGACTCGTTTAATTAAATAGGTTTATTTGGGTTGGATTGGATGACCCGAATCTGACCTGTTTAATAGATGGGACAATTCAGGTTGATCGGGAGACCTGTTTAAAAGTTGGTTTGGGTTCAGGTTCAAAAATTTAACACGTTTAATAAATGGGCTTGGGTTCTAATACTATGGGTTTGATCCAAAATGAACCTGGCCCATGAATCAGAATTGTCAAGTCTATTTAAAACATCTGCCAACTAGTATCCTAAACTCTAGACCCTATACCCTATACCCTAAACTCTAAATCCAAGCCTAGAGCTAAGAAACTCCTGTCACCTAGTTGCTGCCTCCTAGAAGGATGAATAGATATTTTGATAACTATTATTTACTACATAATTTAAAATATTTGTTTTATAAGTTTGAAATAAAATCTGCGAGGTATTCATTTTGGGGGCTTGTTGCCTTGCATTGCCTATGACCTTGGCACCAGCTAATTATAAATCAGTCAATTTAGAAAGGAATTCAAATAAAGAAAGTATCAAATGATTGGATGGGTACATTGCATTTTAATATCTTTTTATGGCCATTTCTATCTCAAAAGGAGGAGAATGTTTCTAAGTGTCATTGAAATTTATTTTTGTCCTTTCTTTTTTATTTATCTCATGTGTCCTGCTTAATAGTAAATATAGTTTTGTGTTTGAAGCTTTGTCCTTATGAGAACTTACCAGAATTGCATTTTTCCAACCACACAACCAAGGATAAAAATCTGATAAATATAGCTCAACTAGCTCCCACCATTCTATGGGAGTTACACATTTAATACATTTGCTGAAATGATGTGTGTTGTTTTGTACATTTATCCCAACATTTTGGGTTCATGCTGTAGTTGCACGTAGTAATTCTTGGGTTTAAATACATTCAGTGCACAAGTAGCATGTTGATGCTAAAACAAATCTCTACTGTACTATTTAGTTTTCAAACTTGGATGATACCTCACTAGCTACTGCCTGAAGTATATCTTTATTGAGGTACCTGAAAGTTAATCTTGAATTATTTATGAGAAAGTTGATTGATTGAAATCATGGCTATATTTAGCTATTGTTAAATGTGGTTGCAAGGAGTGAGTCTTGAATTTAAATATATTCAGTGTGCAGGTAACATGATACTAAAACAAAGCTTTATTATCAAATAGAGTTTAGTGCTTGAAGTTGGATGGTATCTCACTAGCTATTGCCTTAATTATATATTTATTGAGTTACCTGATGGTTAATCTTGAATTATTTTCGAGAAAGTTGATTGATTGAAATCAGGACTATATTTAGCAACTGTTTAATGTGTGTGCGAGGAGGATTCGCTTTATATGTTTGCCAATAAAAAAAATGCTAACCTGCACATATATTGCTGTAAAAAGGGTTGCATACCTATGGTTAAACCAGAACCTCGCTTTATAATGAGCCTGGTGACTTAGATGCAAACCACCCTATTATATGCTATTTAAATTTAAATTTTCTTAATTGTTTTGTCCACATATTTTAAGAATTATGCCTAATTGTAACTGACAACTGGTGAAAGTTTCTTGTATTCTGTGTTCAGTTTCATGTTTCTATTCCTGGATTTTCTCCGAATAAAAGAATTCACCAGTACTAAGAATATAAGGCAAATACTCACACAAATGACAGCAATTTTTTTCTGCCTTTTCTATATTTATGTTTGTATGTGTGTAGATATTTTAGTATTTTTGTTTTGCATATGCAATGGTTTGTCATCTTTGCTGCTTAAAATAGGTGCACATTATTTAGCTGTGATATTAATAGACTTGCATGCACATCTTTCGTAACTTTCAGCCTTGTCTACCTTCTAATATATCCTTGATATTGTCTTTGTTAGGGGTGGAGTCTGACCATACTATTCATTTGGTTCGTGGTGTTGCACCACCTACATCAGCCAACACTTCAGCTAACCTTGGAGCTTCTAGGACACCAAGCACAAATACAGGGTCTGCTGCGGTGGCCGGTGCCGATGAAGGTGGTGGCTTTGGAGGAGCTGGTCTTGGGGGCTCATTGTTTCCGGGCCTTGGCAGTAATGGACTATTCGGGAGTGGGGCATCTGGCCCATTTGGAGCTGGATTTCCAGATCTTGATCAGATGCAGCAGCAACTTACTCCCAACATGATGAGGGATATAATGAACATGCCGGCCATTCAGAGTCTTATGAATAATCCTGACCTCATGCGGAGTTTAATCATGAACAATCCCCAAATGCGTGAAATAATGGACAGGAATCCTGAACTGGCACATGTCCTTAATGATCCAAACACTCTAAGGCAGACTCTTGAAGCAGCAAGGAATCCTGAACTCATGAGGGAGATGATGCGGAATACTGACAGGGCAATGAGCAACATTGAATCTTCCCCGGAAGGTTTTAACATGCTCCGCCGCATGTATGAAACTGTTCAGGAGCCTTTTCTAAATGCGACAACTATGGCTGGAGAAACAGGGACTGGTTTGGGGTCGAACCCATTTTCTGCTCTTCTGGGGAATCAGGATACTACTACCCAGAACCGTGACAGATCCTCAAACCTCTCAAACCCTAGTTCAGAACCATCAACAGGGTCTCCTGCACCTAATGCCAACCCACTTCCCAACCCATGGAGCAATACAAGTATTGTTATGTGCTGTATTAGTCATGTAGTTCTGATTTTTTTTCCAAGTAGCTGTGAATATGGTTTTTCATTTACTTACTGAAAAAGCTATTCTTCAGCTGGAACAACCCAGGCAGGCAATATCAGGCCTGCCACTGGTGATGCAAGGCCTCCAAATGTTACTGAGTTAGGGGGGCCTAATGTTCAAGAAATAGAAAGGATGTTTGGTGGTGGCTTGCTAGAACCGTCTTCAGTGAATCAAGTATTGCAGAACCCTGCAATGCTACAATTGATGCAGAGCGTTCTTTCCAACCATCAGCTTATGAACCAGGTAAGGCAATTTTTGCAATGGTAACCAACGGAAATTCCTCCTGACTATGAAATTAGGCAAACATTACCCATTGTAGATTTGAACAGTCCAGTTTGGCTTGCTCACAAACTCAGCAATATGTGCTTGGTGTCTTGGTCGAATCTGAGTAATGTAATAGCCTGTTATTTAAACCAAAAATTGCAATTCTTTTGAATGGGAAATGACTTTTTCACATTTTGACTTTTAATAGATGCTTGGACCCCAACTGAGTGGTTTGCTAGATTCCAACCCACAACTAAGACAAATGCTGCAAAACCCAGAATTTATTCGCCAGTTGGCCTCTCCTGAGACTATGCAGGTAGTTCAGAACTTTTAGATGTTTTCATTCTGTGTCTCTTTCCTTTTCTGATCTTTCTCTTCTTGCAGCAACTCATGGCTTTCCAGCAATTGTTTTTGACCCAGCAGCAACCAAATCAGTAAGTTTTCATGTACCTGATGCTACTCTTTCGTATAAAACTTTTCTGTGCCTCAATGGTTGTTTATACTTATTCTAATTGCTGCATTTTTGTTTTAGATTTCCTGAAATTGTTAAAATGCTATTGTTTCCTTTTCGTTGTTTGGTTTAAGAAATTATAATTTCTTTTGCTCTTGAAATTTTGGTTTGTATTCTATTTAGTACTCTTCTTCTGGAGTTAAAACAGGTATCAGTAGATATGTGTAAGCTAGATGTTCTGCTGTGATTCTTTCATTCTTGTGAGCTGTCAAGGTCTTAATTCATTTTAGATCTACCCAAGCCTTGACTAGTTTTATATTATTTATTGCAGGGAACAGAACCAGGCACGTGCTGGCACTGGTAAGGACTGCTTGATTACAATTAATGCTTCGGTTATTTAGATGCCAATAATAATCATTTTAGTTTGGATATTTGTACAGTGTACATTTCTAATAGAGGATGGTTTAATTACCTCCAGAGTTAAACCTCTTATGAATCCCATAAGCTTTCCAATGAAACTTGAAGTCATAATTGTTGGACTACCATCAAATATTAATTTTTCAGCAAAGCTTTCCTTCTTTTCTGCCAGATGTGCTGTAATCTGCAAATGATTCCTGTTGTCAATTTGCTGCAGGTGCGCCAAATAACGCAGGATTGGACCTTTTGATGAACATGTTTGGTAGTCTCGGGGCTGGTGGTCTTGGTGCACCCAATTCATCTAATGGTTAACTTGTCACTCTTATATCAATAAATATCTGGCTGATTTTCTCCTATTTACTGCATGTTTTTTTTGAAGAAGTTTAAAAATATGAAAATTTTCAATCCTTTGCAGCGCCTCCAGAAGAGCTTTATGCAACACAATTGTCTCAGCTTCAAGAAATGGGTTTCTTCGATGTACAGGAGAATATCCGAGCCCTGGTTGCCACTGCAGGGAATGTCCATGCTGCAGTGGAGCGGCTTCTGGGGAATCTCTGAAAAAATTACTTTACATGCCCCCCATTGCTGCTGGGGCTTACAGAATTAGCCAGCTTCTCTTAGTTTCCATTTGGCTTTTGAAATGAAAATACCCAAGAGATCAAACTTATATTCATTACGCGGGATGAGTTTATATTGGTGAAGATTTGTGGATTTATGTTGGAATCCTTGGGCCCACTTTATGCCAGTATAAATTATCAAGCGTTATCGTTGTAAATACAAACTTTGGGAGGCTGTTACTTTGTCTATTAAAATTGTTTATAACTGATGTGTGTTGGTTCTGGGATATTTCCTTTTTTTCCCAATAAAATGTGTATGCTTTGTTCACCATCCTGTTTGTATGATTTGACTGATGCATTCTTGTGTTTTCATTCTCCTCTCTCTCGTTCTGTTTGTCAGCAGCAGTTGCTCTATTTCCATTGTTTTCAAGCAGGTTGCATGTGATACCTGAACTTCTTTAGGTCCACAGTTACCCATATGCTCTGCATCTGAGAGGTTCTGGGGCAAGGCCTCCATCTTTTTGCACTGTAATTCCAACAAAGCCTCAGGACTCCCATCTCATGCAGTCTTATTTGCCTTCAACCAATCCAACACTTGAAGACTGGAGCTTCTACAATTGAGTTTGTCAGAGAACTCAATTTACACAGTATTTCTATTTTACTGCCAATTAAACATGGCCAGTGTGTTCTTGGAAGGCACCTTCGGACAATTATGACTTGCATGAGGTTTACCTATATAAAAAAAAGAAATATATATGTTTTTTTCCACTACAATTGCAAAATCCTTTGTGGTAATTTCATGATTCACCATGGCACAGATGTCATATTGAATGATTTCACAGAAAAAGATGCGGCCAAATTTCATTTTATGAATGAAGATGTTGTATGGAGCAGCTTTCCGTCACGCAACAAATTTGCATTCTCCTCATTTTATTTGTCCAATGCTAGATTCTTCTGCACCCAAAAACCCGACATAAAAATCAGCTTCCGTGGACTCAAAATAAACCTTGTTGGATCAAAAAAATATGTTCATATATCACAAGATAAATTCTGGAAAAAAAATTTTATCACTAAAAAAATAAGTGGAAATGAGTTTGAAAGTAACATGTATTATTTATCATTAGATCAACTGCATATAAATTCTTGAAATCTTACTAAATTATATATTTCTCTTTTAAATTTAAAAATCATATTTAATTCCTTAAAATCTTGTCAAATTATATATTTTTTCTTGAAATTTGAAAAATTATATATAACTTTTTAAAAAAAATTTCAAATTACATATTTCTCCTCAAAACTTAAAAAATTATAATTTTCATTGGGTTATTCAATATATAAAAAAATATTTTTGAATGTAAATTCATCATTAAAATCAATAATATTTAAAAGATACATATCTTTTGACATCGTTTAAATTGAAATAAAAAATAAAAAAACTTTTGATTAGGTATAGATTAATATAATAAAGAATATAAGTAAAAATCAAATTCAGATCTAGTTTATATTGAGACTCAGATATGACCTAAATTGAGTATTAGTTTTAGTTAAAATTAAGTTAAAATGAGTTTAAATCAGGTATTAGCAAATTTATATTTTACATCTCGAGTTTAAATTTAATTTGAGAACGGATTGAAATGGGTTTAAATTAAACCAAGAGTAAAATAATTATTTACATTTTTGGTTAAAATTTAATATGAGATATATTTTTCAACCAAACAAAAGAGTTTTTTGTAACAATGACATAATTATCAAAATTTTTTATAATCAAATTAGAAGTATCATTGACTTTTTTACTTCAATTTGAATAATATTAAATGTCTCCAAATATTCTTGATTCTAATGATACATATATATCCGATAAAATTTTGTAATATATTCAACAATGCAAAAATATTTAATTTTCAAGTTTGGAGGAATAATATGTAATTTAAAAAAATTTAAAGAATTGTATATAAATTTTCAAATTTTAAGAAAAAATATATAATTTGACAATATTTCAAAAAATTATATATAATTTTCAAATTTTAAGAAAAAATATATAATATAATAAAATTTTAAAGAGTCATATGAAATTCATCTTTTATTATTTTACGCCATCTTTAATTGATCTCTTAGGTTGTGCTTGACTCGGATCTCGAGGCAAAGCGATGGTTGGGATGGATAGTCGGACGGGGACAAAATGAGCATCATGTGGCCACCATCCTTTCGGCCTCATCGGCATGCACGCGGCACGAATGGTGATGTTTCGACATGCGGAGCTTAAGGAGAGGTGACACGTCACCAATGCATAAATGGTTATGGGAGTCGTTATAGAAGAGCACGAAACGGACAAGGAAAACCTCCGACAACCGGCGACGTCTATGAAAATAACAAATAATTTACAATGCTTTAAATGATATTAGATAATATATTTGAGAAATAAATGTTCTTTGCTGTTTTGGTAATTTAGGCAACTGCATCTGCTGCGAGTAACCGGCGATATTATAGTTTGGAACAACTTGAGCATATCACGAGATGAAACCAAATTGTCGAATGATTCTGAATTCTCAATTTAAGATTGAGAAATGGGTCAATTCTCATGTTTAGAGAATATTTTTTAGGTAACATTAGAAATTAACTAATTTTCTTAATTTAAAAATTAAATTTAATATTCAAGTTGGTACAAAATACTAAAAAATATAAATATAATTTACAAACATAAGATATATTCTATTTTTAAAAATTAATACTTTATTTATAAATAGAATAATATAATATATTTAATATTAGAAAATGATAAGTTAATTAAAAAATTTATATAAATTTTAAAAATGGCCCAAAAATAAAGGATTATATAATTATAATATAATTAATTTAGGATTCATTTAATATTTTTTCTTGTTAAATAGTTTGATAAATGTAAAATATATATTTTCTTAGAAACGTGATTTATTATTTCAAAAATTAATATAATTATTAAAATAGCCCATAAATAGAGAATTATATAAATATAATAGAATTAATTCAGGATTTATTTATTATATTTTAGCTAACAACCTAAATAATTTGATAAACTTAAAATTTTAATTTTAAAAAATGATTTGTTTTAGTTAAATAAGAAATTATAAAAATTTTAAAATTAAAAAGGTAAATTAATTTAAAAATGAAGAAAAGTTTACAAAAATTACCTAAGGGTTATATAAATCTATCATTGAATTTGTGAGTCCCACCGTAATTTTTAAAAATTGGGTATATTCCTCTCAAAATTTTTAGAATTCAAAATCAGAATTGAAAATGAATTGGAATTGTCCAATTCTCTCAATTTTAAATTTTAAAATTGAAACAAACATCAAAATTAGAAAATTGAACTTTCAATTGTGAATTTTGGAATTCATACAAATGGACTAAAATTGTCTACCGACTTTTGTTAATGTATCCTTGTAAAATCATAAAATTGTATGACATTGCCAATGAATAACTTCATTTGACTTTAATACTATAATTATTTTGAAAAGAACTTGCGTTTTTCTAGTGTATTTTTGTAAAAATTACAATATTTTGTATACCTTCAAAAATAATTTGAGAAAATATATGGAAAATTTAATTTTTTTTAAAGAAATATATAGGATATGTTCTAGAGGTATCTGTAAAAAAATTTATATTTTTAAGAATATACAAAATATTATAATTTTTATAAAAAATTAGTTAATTTTTTAAGAATATATCGAAAAAACTAAAGAACTTCATCCATAAACACTTGATTTAGATATCTTACCTGAGATAGAACATATTGATTGCCACCCTTCGAACATAATATTTATTTCTATTCAAATTCTAAGCAAGAAGGGGACCTTGTTGCTTGTTATATATTGTTTGGGTCATTTTCATATGCTTAGGAGAGGGAATAAAATCTTAATTAAAGCATTTGATTAGGAGATTTAATCCCGTCTCTATTTAGAGCCGAGATGATCTTATAGTGATTCTTTAATTCCTTCTCGTGTGACGTGTCTTTTGGAGAACATGTTTATTGGATAAACTCGTTGGGTCTCGCCTACGACATGGACCACAAAAATTAGATCGATGTGTACAAAACCAATATAGTATACATAAAATTATTATAATCAATACAAAACAAAAAATAATAGATATATAACAACTGTAGTATCAATAAGAAATTAATAAATACAATCCATTATGGTTGATAAAAAGAATTATTACGAACAATTCTTCATATTTATTATATTTTCAACAATTTCATCTAATTTACAAATAAAACCCTAACATATTTTTATTTATAAATAAGTCTAATTTTTATCATTTTCTTAACAAAATTTTACAATATTGAAGGTTTTAAAACTTAAAATTTCAAA